>LDPL01000032.1:15704-262305 GCA_001305505.1 Neonectria ditissima | reverse complement strand
GAGCTTAGCTTTAGTAGTTAATATAGTAATAGTATCCTATTTATTTACTCTCTAGGAAGTAATCCCTCTAAATAGCTTTATTATAAATACTTAAGAGCTCTAATAGTCTACTAAGTTATTAGTAAAACTTATATCTAATACTACTTATAAGCTATCTTCTTTATATTTAGGTATTATACTATATTTAAGGGAGAGACCTTAGGTTTAAATAAGGTATATTAGGGCTTAGTTAGCTACTTATTAGTATTAAGGCCCTAGGTTCTAGTTAAACCTAGTAAGCTAACTTATAGTAAAAGTAATATTAGGTTAAGTTATTATAGTAGTATATATAATAGTACTAACCTTTTATTAGTATAGGTTTATACTCCTAGAGTTTATAATCTCCTTATAAGATATTAGCTCTTCTTATATTATTAGGGTTATTAATTATAGGTTTAGGGTATCCTTAGGGAGTATTTAATATATCTTATTAATATATAAAGACTATAAAAGCTAGAGATACTAGTTTTCTCTATTATAGATAACTTTAATTCCTAGGAACTAATATAGGAGCTTACTTTCTTCTAGATAATAGGTTTTCTATAGGTCTTCTATTAGCCTTATTACTTTACTCTTTATCTATAGTAGAAAATATAGAATATAGTTATCTGTATAGAAAAAGAAGATAATATCTTTATAAAGCTAGTAGTAGTTTTTACTAGGTATTTAGTAAAAGTCTACTTATAGTAAGCCTTTCTTAAAATACTTTTACTATAGTAATAAGGATCTTTATAGTTTATAGAGAGCTTTCTATAGCTTTAAGATTATTCCTAGCTTTTAGTATNAGTATCCTCTAGGTATCTTTATATATATATCTTTATTAAGCTTTATATATATAAAGGTATTAACTATATTATATTATAGTATATTATAGTTAAATTAGTTAGCTAGAGCTATAAGAGTCCTAAATAATATACTAGTAAGAGTTATTATATAGGTCTCTTAGCTATTAATTACTTACTAGTTACTATATACTATAAGATATACTTTAATCTTTAGGAATTTACTATACTTATTAAGCTTATAGATATATACCTAATAGTAACTAAGTACTTTATAACTATTTACTATAGACTTAGTAACTTTAATCTAAGATTAGGATTCCCATATTGAAATATTCATATAGAAAAGATGATATTCATAATATAGTTAGTATAGATAACTAGATCTTTTTATATATAAGCTAGAAAGTAGCTCTAGTAGTCTCTAGTAAGTATTAATACTAGGCTACTTTTCCTCCTTATATATAAAACTCTTCTTATCCCTTAGGGCTTTTTACTTTCCTATTAGATTAATAGAACTTATTCTATCCTTAAGGGCTTTTTACCTTTCTATATATAGTTTAAGTTAAGGATTATTTATACTTTCCCTATTAAATAGTCTAATAGAGCTAGCTAGATTACTATTAATTACTTAGTAGTTACTTATATAGTTTTTTAGGGATTATAGTCTTCTAGATAGAAAAGCTATATTAAATAAGGTTCTTTATTTTACTAATTACTTAGTAAATACTCTACTTACTATCTTATTATCTATCTTTTTCTTTTTATACTTCTTTATACTAAGACTAATAGCTAAAGTATAGAAGAACATAGTAGATAGTAATTCTAAAGGGGTTAGGAGTACTTTAAACTTAGCTATAGTATATCTCTTATTTATATTATCTTTTACTAAGCTTATTTCTAGCCTATTTAGTAAGTACTTAGTAGATTATTTCTCTTTAGAATTATCTTAGATTTTATTAGCTTTATTATCTAGTAACTATAATATTTACTACTTAGTTTATTCTTATTATATAAGTAGCTCTTAGATTTATTTTTATATTACTTTTAGGTCTTCCTATAGTAGATTATCCTAAAGGCTCTCTAAGTATCTATTAAATACTTAGCTCTTATTAAATATAATATCCCTTATAGTAAAGACTTTCTTCTATAGTAAATTTTATACTCTAAAGGAATTACTTAATATATAGTTAACTAGGAAGCTAATTTAAGCTCTTAGGGATTATTCTTAAAGTTAATTTCTCTATAATTATAAATCTATTATAAATATAAATACCTTATAGCTATAAGCTTAGAGATATAAAAGGTTAAGCTTTATAGTCTCCTTAGGGTAAAAGTTATAGTAAAATAACTTATATAGGGTTTTCTTATCTTTTTATACTAAGAGTATTTAGTTATATAAGTAAGTTATTATCTTAATTAACTCTAGCTATAAGTATTTAAATAGTTTAGCTCTTACTTATATTATATAGCTCTTCTAGATAATAATAACTATAATTTATTTAGTATTTTTATTTTATACTTAGGTATTTAGTACTAAGAGCTTAGTAAGTATTCTATAATTATATAATAGTTTTATTACTTAAGGGTATATCTTAGTAATTTTATTATTATATTTAATTACCTTAACTTTAATTAAGTATTATACCTTAAGTATTATAAGAAACTAAGTAATTACTAAGTATAAAGTATATATTAAGTAACTTATAGTATAATAGTTCTATAAATAACTAGTTACTTAATCTATAAAGATCTAGACTAATATATAGCTTATATAGCCTTAGGTTATTAGATAGAAATTAAACGTAATTTAGTTTTCTAATTTTACCCTTATTATAGCCTCTTATAGAACCCTTCTAATTATTTAATAAGCCTTTATTATACTATAAGTATTATAATCTATAGTTATAATTCTCTATAGTCCTTTAAGTTCCTTTATCTTTATTCTAATACCTCTTAAAGTATTAGTTAAATATTAGAGAGTATTTAGTCTTAGATACTTAAAGTACTAATACTATATAAGGGTATTTCCTTAAAGGGGTTATTAATAGGTCTAAGATATATACTTATATTTCTTCTAAGGTATTAGTACTATTAAGTTTACTTAGCTATTATTAAAGGCTTAATAAGTATTTACTAAGTCTAGTTTTATCTTTCTCTATTTAAGGACTTATTATTCTTTTTACTTATTAATAGCTCTAAGAAAGATCCTATTTATTCTTCTAAAATAATTACTTTTTAGTTTTATATCCTATTATAACTTTTACCTTTTTAGCTTAAAGAAAGATATAAAATTAGTTATAAGTAATATATATAGAGTAATATTATAGATTATAAGTTTCTTTAGTAAGCTATTAGTAGATATTAAGTTAATAGTTATATCTTTATATCTATTAATAGATACTTACTTTATATTTAACTAAAAGAAATCTCTTAGTTAAACTATCTAAAGGTTCTTTATCTTTAAGGTATCTTAAAAGATATATAGTATAGCTTTTAAATCTAAAAGAATATTATCTTATAATAGATAGTAGTTATTAATTACTAAGATTATATTTATTCTATAAGAGTTTATTAGTCTAAGTTATATTAACTTTTCTAGTTTAATCTTTTATATTTAGTCTATTAGATTATTCTTATTCTTTTTAATTTACTATTTAACCTTCTTAATTATTAGAGAAAAGAGATAAAAGCTTTATAGTTTCTTCTTTAAGAATATATAATAGTATTATAAGAGAGGGTAAAAGAGGTTATATACTAGGTACTTTAATTCTAAATTATCCCTAATATTCTTCTATAGTTACTTCTTTTTATTTAACTTCTAAGTATTTACTAAAAGCTTATTATTATCTTCCTTAGATATCCTTAGTATATAGAAAACTCTATAGTTAACTTTTAGTCTCCTTAGAAGCTCTAGCTAGCTCCTAATAGCTTAGTAAATATTTACTATAATTAGTCTAATAGCTAAAGTACCTATCTAGACTTAACTAATTTATATTATACTATAGGTATTAATCTATAACTCTAGTAATAAAGCTCTAAGGGCTATTATTAAGTCTATAAGCTATTAGTTAAGCTTAGTTACTTCCTAAAGATTAATATCCTTAGCCTTATTAATTATATTCTTTTAGTAAGTAAATTAATTATCTATAGCTTTATAGGCTATAATTCTTATATAATTAGGTTCTATAAATATCTTATAATATATTTAGTAAGCTTTCTACTTATACTTATCTTATATAAGGGAGAATTTATTATAGATTAATTAGATTTATTCTAATAATAGTTTTTCTATAGGATAATAATAGTAAGAGAGAGGTTTATCTATAGTCTCTAGGACCTAGTTCTAAATAGTCTTTAATTATATTTTAAAGTCCTTATAGTATTTATTAAGGTATTTAAAGTTAGTTTATATAGTATTATATATTTATAGACTTTTCTCTATTAGCTTAGTAACTTATTAGGCTTAGATTATAATATTATTTCCTTCTTAGAAGATTAAGTTATCTTTATCTTTAATTATAATAGTATTAGAGCTTTAAGTTAATACTAATATAGACTCTTTAGTAACTATTTATATTATAGTCTTTTAACTCTTTCTAAAGTATAAGATATTAGGGGGAATTAGTACTACTAATAATAGTAAGAGCTTATTAGTCTTTATTAAGTTAAAGTAAGTCTAAAGGTCTTTATTTATTATAATAGTCTTAAGGGTCTTAAACTAGGTAATCTAATCCTAGTTAGTTATAAGTTTTATTATATTAGAGGTTATTTTAGGTTTTCCTTTATTAAGTAATTAGAGAGTAGTTACTAGTAATTTAGCTTTTAGCTAGGTATTTAATTAAATACTTATAGTATATATTTAACTATTAATTATTAAATAGCTTATATATTACCTAGATAGCTTAGATATATATATATTATATATATATTATCTCTATATTAACTATTTATTAGGATTATAATATAGTCCTAAAAGTAGGGCTCTTAGGATCTTTACTAGGGGTAACTATCTTCCTCTTTAGCTACCCCTTAGTAAATATTTACTAGTTCTATATAACTTTCCTTAGAGTTACTCTTTATATATTTTAATCTAATAATTTCTACTTTATAAGTTAATCTATTTTTACTTATTATATACTAAGTAATTATTATATCTATAAGAGTTACTATTAAATAGAATAATAAATAGATTATTTAACTTATAATAGTTAAACTTATATAACTATATATAAAGTTAAAGTATATTAATATATATAACTATTAATTATATTAAGGAAATAATAAAAAAACAAATTAATATAATATATACTTTATTAATATAATTACTTATTAATAGCTTAATAAAGAATCTACTAAAAGATTTTTATAAAGTTTATTTAATAGCTTTAGCTTATAAATCTCTTAGAGATATTAAAATAAAAAAGGAAAAATAAAGATTATAGCTTAATAGTAAGATCTTTAAGCTAAAAAAGTATATTAGATTAGAATATATAAAAAGTAACTCTAAGGGAAATTATATTAAACTAGTAAATATTTACTAAATAGTACCTAAAGAGAAAAATAGTTACTTCTAGTAGAATCCTAAGAGTCTTACTTTTAGGATTATATTATAATCCTAATAAATAGTTAAAAGGGATAAGGTAGAGATAAGAATAATATATAATATATATATATCTAAGCTATCTAAGTATTATATAAGCCTTTTAACAGTAGTAAGCTTTTCACAAACTGAATACCGTTTCCTGCTATAGCTACAATAAGATAGGTATTAGAAAGCTTAGCGAGCTTAATAGTAAAGGCCCTAATGGCTATTGCACCCCCGTAACCCTAGACGACAAAGGACATTGACCGCTTAGCAGGGTTTCACAGGACAGCGAGGTTTAGCCTCTGGTAGACCCCGAGCGTTGCTATCATTGCGGCAAGGGGGATGATGGCAGCTGGTTTCCTTACGGAAGCCCTCAAATCGGCATGGGCTCTACGTTGCACGGCCTTTCAGTCAATAGCTTTACTACGGAACAGCTATTATCTAGAGTTAGTCGGTGCCTTCTATCGAGAATACAATGCGGCCCATTTGTAAATAGAAGTTGATCTAGAGCCTTAGATCAACCTCGAGACAGGTTCAAGGTGGGCCAGTCTGGGAGATTTGTCTACTATCCGTCGCAACCACTCCATGGTCCAGGGAGTCTGGGCTCAGTGTCGTACCTTCTACGATGGTACTCAAGCATGTTTTGCTAAGCATAGTTCACAGAGAATTAGTGGTCGGCGGTCGCAATTTAATGACCACGATGCAACAGGCCAGAGAAGAAAGAATGGAGTATACAACAATACTTAATTAGCAAACACTAGTGATTGTCCAATAGCAGAGCTCTGTCTCTCCAATCAGCGGCCTGTATAGTGTGCGATGACCTGTTATTTTTCCTCTCGGAATCCGCCCTGCTGATTTGTGGTGTATCTCGACCCCTCGTCAAATCCCCGACGTCATTGGTCTTGGATTGTTCGCTAGATTGATGGATATCTACAAACGGGTGCCCGCCATGCACGTTGTACTAATCTTGACCAGTCTGAATAGCACGTCGAGGCATTAGCATAGTACCAAGACGCCGCCACCCTGAGAATGCATTTGCACTAGGCTTGGACTCCGGGTTCGTGATATTATGTTCGGCTTCGATGATGACTGCATCGACGGTCGCGTTGGCTTGTAATAAGTCTTGGAGGAAAATCTACATCGCTTGTAGGCTCGTATCTTTGTCGCAGTCATCGGTCAGCAATGTTTCTTCCAAGGGGTGCTCAGTCGGCCACGGAAGCCAGGATTGTTTGTACACGAAGGGCTGCGGCGCCAGACAGAGGGCAGGCAAGATCCACGCTCCCGAACAAGAAATTGTTGAAGGATCCGAATTTGCTGTTCGATACAGACGTAGAAGGTCCGCCCGTGACGCTTGGTAGTACGGTCAGCGCGGCATGTTGGGCGCAATGCGAGGGAGAAGATTGCGGCGGCCAAATGTCTCAACGGCTTTTGCCGCTTCAACTTAATTTGCGGCTAAGATGTCTCATGCGACCCATTCGTAAGCAAGGCAACCTCAAGTCACGGGGACGCGGCAGCCTCGCCGGCCGCCTTACCGGCCACCTTACTTCTGTTGGCCGCCCAGCTTTTCCAACTTCCCCTCTTTCAATACCACAAAGCAGCATCAAACCACCACTTCAAATCGAACCAGGTAGCTGCCCTCCACGCGAGAAGAACAACAAACAACATGGTGAGTCCCTCGGCGCCCGAAGCCGTCGTTTTCCCTTGTCTACTCCCGCCGTCCTGGATGCTGATTTCCATCGTTCTTTGCAGGCCGATACACTTGACCCCGAGGTTGCCGTCAATGCTCTCGTGGAAATCGCCTCCACGCGCATCCGGGAGATTGAAAAAGCCAGACAAAACATGGGAGGAACGACAAGCACGATGCAAGAAGTCTGTCAACTGCAGAACAATTTGACCCAGTCTCTCGAGGCCCTGAAAAGGGAGCGCAAGCTCCGCACCCCGGACGCGGTGGAGCAGATGCAAGGAATCGTCGGCGTTCAGAATAGCATGAAGGAACTGATGTACGAGATGCAGAGCGATCAGATAGGGGGGCCGATAGTCAGACTGATGCACATGCACAACACGAGGCGTGAACAGGACCGGAATCTTGCCGAACTAGTATGTCAGCTTAGCAAGGCCCATAAGAAGCTGTTCCTGCAAGAAGACGGCTTAGGCTCCAATGAACCGAGGTTCGTCAACGACGTGAAAAAGCACCTGCCTCCGGACCAAGACCCATCGAGCAACCGCGCCAACCTTGATTGGCAGAGGAACAAGACGGATGGCGAGCCGTCGCTCTGGGTTGGCAATGTGGGCTTCGAAGATCCAGATCACAAGACCATGCCAAAGGCAAGCGTCCTCGACAACGAGTTTGGGCACGGGCTCAGATTTGTCGTCGGCCATGTCGGCCCCGTCGGCGTGGGTTCCTTCATGGACAACTTCTTCAGCAGGGGCTGATTTACTGGGATTCTCGCAGCAGCTGGCAACAGCACAACGGACGAAGCTGGTGATGGTGAACGGCTAGAGGGACTTCAATCCTCAGGGACCAGAGCTCCATGCCCCGGACGAACCTAGCTAGCGCATGTACATCTTGGTTTACTCGGCTTTGATCGCGAGTGTTCCGATTGGTACACTCGCGCGCCTCCGCAAATCCACCTCGTATTAGTCCAGGATGATGTCGCTAGTGATGAACTCCAACTTGCCTCTCAACGTGATCCCTGTGTAGGTAGACCTCAGATGACAGAACAATGATACTGTGTGCCGGCCTTGTGCGCAAAGTCTCCACTCGAGGCTTCCCTCCAACCGCAGGACTAGTAGAATTTATTACTTGCTCTGCTCCGTTCTACTAGGTAGAGACTAAACCACGCTCCCTGAGCGTCGCTAGGCACATGCTCTTGATCTCCATCCCTGAAGCCCACGAAATACTTAAACTTCCAGATCCAAACTCAGCCATGAACAGTGGACAGAACCGGGCGATACTCGTCAACTTCGGCAGTTTCGTGAGCGTGGGACGGTATCTGATCTTCAGCTGTCCCCGTAAATAATTCGTGGTTTTTCCTTTCTTTTTTTCTTCCTTTCTTGAACTCGTGATAGTAGCTGGCGCACCCAGGAGCCGAAGATGTCTTCGTAAGCAAAGCAGCCTCTGGATTAATCTAGACCAAGAGCCGATTTGAACGAAGTTGATTCTCACTATTATCTGATATCTTCTACGCGTCAAGTATTTTTCCTTGATAAGCACAGGATACAAGCGCGCTGCGGTGATATCCGACAGAACTACTGACATGGTCCATCTCCAACAAACTGCAACACTATTACACGGCCTGACTCGCAGCCAAGCACGACCGTCGATCCCAAAATTGCAAACGATGTTGGTCGATAGTCCGCAGGGACCCAAAGAAACCTCCTTCCATCTTTTAAAATCCATGTCTTGTTCGCACACATGCCATAGCCATAGATCTCAGGACCAGTCTCCGAGTTCCCGATAAGAGATGTTGAATCTAGCTTGAGAACTCCCTTGTCTGTATAGATACGGGAGCTGTCCGTACTGTCGAAATCAAGCCGCTCTGTTTTGTAGTTGACATTCAGGGTGCAGACCCACGTTGCAGTGTTCCATACTGTGAGCCCAGCGGCGTCGTCGGCATCCGAGGAGCAGAAAGCAAGCCGCTGGCCATCGCCTGAGAAAGCCATCGAAGCTGGGAGAGAATTGTTTGTTTTCAACTCCTGGATGGAGTCATCCGTGTCCACATTCCACACTTTCAGGCATTGGTCCTCCGAAACTATGGCGGCTATCTTTTGGCCGTCTGTCGATACGCCTAGTAGGTCAGCTTCGCATTGAATAGTTCGGAGACAGGTTTGGGAACTAATCTCCCAAATTTTGATTTCTCTGTCTCTGTTAGTTGTAGCAAACTGGTGGCCATCTGGCGAGAACGCAACGGCTGGCTTGCCTCCCAAGTGACCTCCCAGAATTTGGGTACGGTAATCTAAAGTTGTGCTCAAGATAGTAATTGTCTCATCATACTGGCAGAAACCAAGTCTTCGCTTGTCATTTGAGACGCCGAATGCGCTGACCCTTCCATGCGACTCGAGTAAGTCTCCGGTGTTCAAATCCCAAACGAAGACCTTATTCAACCGTGTGTGAGCTGCGAGTCGCAAGCCGTCTATAAAAAAGACTATCGAGCTAACAGAGCCGAACCGATTATGGGTCAGGGTTCGGAGACATTCCCCTTGGGTATTCCGGAGAGAAATAATCCCATTTGCACTGGAGGCGATCAAGTTGCCATCTGATGAGATGGCAATAGATTCTACCCGAGTGCGTGAGCTTCTTCTGGTCTGTGGGGAAGAAGGTGCAGTGTAGCTGGCATCCAATATCCTGATGACGTTCAAAGACGCTAAAGCAAGATGCCGGCTGTTTGGCGAAAACGCCACATGCTCAGCACTGTGGCTTTGATGCGTAGGCAGATAAATACCAGTTCCCGTGTCCACTATCTTTACTGATACAGTAGATGAGCCAATGGCCAATTTCTGGTCATCTGAAGACCAGCTGATAGAAGAAATTCCGCTATGATGCTCGTGGCTGATGATACAAGCGCCGGAAGACAGATCCCAGATGTTTATTTCTCCCTGCGTTGCTGATGCAAGCCTCTGACCATCATGAGAGAATTTTACTAGCTTAGCAGGACCTCTTTGTAACGTGAGAATGCATGTACCCGTAAGCAGGTTCCACACTTTGACTGTCTGATCTGCTGAGCCAGAAGCGAGGCGCTGAGAGTCACTGCTGAATGTAACCGACAACACATAGCTGGTATGGCCCTTGAGTGTCTGCGAGCAAGTCCATGATAGTGCGTTCCACACCTTTATCGTCTCGTCCTTGGAGGCGGTTCCCAGGTGATGCCCATCGAGCGAGAATCCGATCGAGGTAACGGCTGCGCTGTGACCAAGTAGACTGAGAAGGTAAGTTCCCGCATCTACGCTCCATATTTCGACCAGGCGTTGTGTTGCCCAAGTGGCAGAGTTCTGATACCTAGGGGCGGAGATGGATGCAATGTAACGGCTGTCGGACGAGAATGCAGCTGACGCCACCCGCCCATTCCGGTCACGGAACTGCTGCAGGCAAACACCCGTTATCACGTCGTGGATTTTTATGATTCTATTATCAGTGCTGGATAGCAAGAGCTTGCCGTCTTCTGAGAAGCAAATGGAGGAGTACCGGTCGTCGGGCTCTTCGATCGTCTGCAAGCAGGGACCCCAGTCTGACTCTACTTCTGGTTCGTTTGCTATCCAGCTAGGAAGGCGATTTCCCTGTCGAACAATGCTATTTACGGGGGCAAACAGCAACCCCGAGGAATAGACTTGTAGTGGTGTGAATTCGATGATGGATGAGACAGACATTGCGAAACGCTGCGCGTCACGGATGTAATTGATCGCAGCCGAGCCATGCGAGCGCTATCAGTCTCGTTAGGAAGGGTAAAAAGACGGGAGCACGAGTAACTCACATGTCCCATGTCTTGTAACTGATCTAGAAGTTGGATAGTATCCGAATATTGGCCCAAAAGAGCCAGAGCCTCAAGCCAATGTAGGAGGTGTGTCTGGAGAAACGTGTGCATTTGATCATTGTCTTTGATGCTAGTCTTGGACTTTTTCAAGTGGTAAACCCAGTTTAGGGTTGCATACTGAAGTTCAGGCGGCAGACATCTGTTGATGATATCTGGGTCAATACCTTTGTGATCGGTTCCAGGTGCTTGCAGTTCGCAGATATTTCTTTTAAGATTTTCTGAGAGTAGCTGGAGAGACCGGACTGTAAGTCGCTTATGTGTAATCTTCTCGTCAATAAAGAACTGCGAGTCTACGGCGCTGTCGGGATCAATCAAATAATCGCGGAATGATTGGTGGAATGGCTTGATAGGCTCCATTCTGTTGTTCGGTATGCTGAGGGCGGAGTCGAGGAAGTCCAATAAGCTGTCCAGATCCTCGGCAGGTTTTTGCAAAAGTCGCTCCAGAGAAGTCACGGAGAGGTGTGAAGTTAGAGTAATGATAGAGCCGACAACATCCCTAAAGTCTTCGATCAACTGCCCGCGATCTTCTTCATCCACCATGGCCATCTGATTGAGTATTGGGTGATATGTCCTGTGATGGTCGGAACCGCGCGGTTTCAGCAGGAGCTTTTGCAGTCGCTTATTCGGTCCCCCGCCCTCTCGCTTGTCAATGAATCGACATGCTGTTGCGGCTGAGATGAACAGTGGAAGGCAGTTTCGCTTAAGCTGCTGAAAGGTATCCCACTGCTCGAAATTCTCTTCCGGCCACGTCTCAGATTTGATGTTGAACTTTCTTCGGATGCGGTTGAGCTCAGTAATTAAGAAGACTGTGATGTCGTCCTCGATGACAGGTTCCGGGATCTCGTGGAGGGGCAGTTCGATGTATCTTCCTTGAATGTCCTTGAAGCCACATCGAATCGGGAATTCGACTCTGCTTGTGATGAAGAATTTCAGCCGGCCGCCAGTTGACTCGTGCACTAAATGCAACTTGGATATGATGAGGCCAACGTCCAACTCTGATTCGCATTCATCGAGGGCATCAATAACAATCGTCATTGTCCGAGAGAGACCCTGCACAGCGGCCAAGATCAATTTGTTGAATTGCTCCACCAACGCCTTCCCACTGATCTCAGGGTCAATGCGGATGGCATCATAAACATGTGTGGCCACCGAAGGCAGCTGGGTGGAGAGCTGACTAGCGAGAGTCGTGAGGAAGTAACGGGCACTTCCACGGGCAACGTTGTTTCTTTCGAAGAAAAAGCTGGCCCCAAGTCTGTTTCCAAGATCTCGAGCGACTGTACGAGCGATGGTTGACTTTCCTGTGCCAGCTTTTCCCTGGAGCCAGTAGATGTTCTCTCGGTTTGGGTTTGCAGCCCAGGTAGCAATTTCTTGGAGAAGCTCAACGCGTGTGCCTTCGAGACATTTCTCCTTGTGCTGATCCGCGCTAGAGTTGAACATTGCATCGGCAACTGTAACTGGTTTGAGCTTTTCCATGACGAACAGCTGCACGTCATTCAACTTTGAGGGAGGAGATCTTGTCTGTCAGCTTCTAGTATTTCCGCAAGGAAGGAGGTGACGAACCTGCCAATCCTCTCCAACTGGCCTTTGAGCTGTTTGTATAGCTCGTCATCTCGGCTTCTGCATTTGTTGAGGCCGGAATGATCTGTATCAATCATGACGGTCTTTGGAGCATGGCCTCCACGTGCCGAGTTTCGGGGAACCACCTAAATGCGTCAGTTATTTTCCAGTGCAGCTGTCCATGAGTGGTCTGACCAAGCCGAGCGAGAGGCAGCCGAGGAGAACTAAGGGCTTTGTCTCGTAAAAAGCCACAAGCTCTGTCTTCTGACTTCGGCTTGCTTTCACGTTCATGCAATCGATAAAACGGTCCTCCAAATCCGAAAGCTCGTCTCCCTGATCTCTCAGCGTGTATAGCAACCCCGCACTAGATCCCAGAAAGCCGGTGAGCAAAGCAGCGTATGACGCTAACAATGACGCTGGTGAGCCTTGGTGAGGAGTTCCGAGAAAGATGATGCCAGATGTGCTGTTCAAAATATCGGATGCGTCATCATCATTGCTGCAAAGAGCGGCCTGGCACAGAGCCTTCGCAAAGTCAGACGTAATCCAGCCTGGACGCAAATCTAACTTACCTGCTTAATGATTATACCGCCGAAGCTGTGTCCAACAAAGATAATTGGAACTCTCTATTGTGACCAATCAGAACAATGAGCATTTCATGAGGGAACGGAACATGTCTTACAGAGTATTTGGAACGATGTATCTTTAGTTGGTCGAGTAACGCATGGCCAACTTCCTGGCGGTTTTTACTGGAGCGTTGACCAGCCAGTCCGAATTGTGGGCGAAGCTGAGTATTCTCGCATCTGGAAAGTCCCCTTCGAGGAGGTCCCGTAGCAAATGGATCTTGCCTGGATAGTACGAAGATGAGGTATTTTTGCTGGTACGAGTCCAAGTATGATCTGGGTGAGCTGCGAGGCCATGAACGGCGATGATGCTAAATAAACTATCAGCCAAATAGTCTCGCAAAGAATCAAATGCTGTTTACTGACTCGATTTTTGCATCGGATGGCGTTGAAATACCGATGATTCCATTAGGCCGAGGCTCTTGGCCACGGCGTCGAATTTTACTGATGAGAGGATACAGAACAGCGCTGACAAGAATCACAACAAACGTCGCGACCCAATGTAACCAACCCTCCATAGCCAGAATTCCGAATAGAAGCCAGGCCTTGAGACGATAAACATCAGGCGGTAGGTTATAAAACACTGTTAGGCGGCAAACAGAGTCACGGGCGAGCAGACGCACGAGAATCGAGAATCGAGGATGTGAAAGAGGAGAGTTGGCAGACGTAAGCCCGAAGTCTCCCTCCACTTTTAGCTTCTGCCTGGCCAACCAACGTTCAATAAACAACAAAGATGCCATCAGGCTGTGATGCAGAGCAGCGCCACGAAGGGCTGAGCTAACCTCGACCAAACCGTGCACGAAAACTGAGACTTTCTATTCTAATCGAAGGCGCTCTAAAACTTCTTTGCTGCAGCACAATGAGATTCCACTTTAGCCCATGTTGGTGGGTCAAGTCAAGTCTGTATGGCAGAGAGGTTTTGTTGGTAATTTATCCAACTACGAAGACCTCCTGCTACAAAGGCTTCCAGGCAGCCCCAATTCCATCATTGGGCATCAGCATCATCATCAGCAGGCTACCTCGGCGACAGCAGCAGTTCCAATGCATCTCCGGCAGAAATCCGCTGCGAGGGCAGAAATCTCATCAATCCTTTCATCACGGACAGCAGAGGCAACAGCTCCGGATCATGCACCATCTTGTGAAAATGCTGGTCCAACTTGGAGCTAGGTTCTCCGACTGCAAAAGGACGTTCGGACTTGTCTTTCATCTGCTGCCACGTTGCTTGCCATTCGGCAGGTACTTCTTCGATAAAGTTGTTCATCTGAGCGACCAAGACAGTGTCATCTCCCAAGAACCAGAACGGCCTTGCTGCGAAGATCATGAAATAAATCTAACCAGTGAAGATAATCTCGGGAACCCTTAAATCTCCTGGCTGGGCGAGCTTGGTGGGTTCTGCGCCATGCGCAAAAGCCTCACCCCAATCCACCAGTCGAATGTCCTCTTCATCTTCGTCAACCCAATCCTCCCAATCAACCGATTCCACTAGGTGTTCTGGTAAGCTGGGGCTCAAGGGCTTACCATCAGCGTGAGCCAATGTTGACGACTCGGGAGACCCAATTATGTCAAAGAGAGCTTGCTCTGACAAGTGCGCCAGCCCCTTGGCTGCGAAGACGACATTTGCGCCGCTGATATCTGCAAGGATGAAACATCAGTCCTGGGTGTTTGTTCTAGGAGGCTATGATTACGTACCTCCATGTGCATAACCCGATCTATGCACCGATGCAACAGCCTCCAGCAACTGCTTCGCGATTCGGAGAATGAGTTCGGGGTCCAGTCGATCCCCTACGGTATGGTAGTCGGTAACAACTCTGTCGAGGGACGGGCCGAGGAATTCGGAGACGAGACATTGGTGGTAGCCGTTGGGTCCGGCATGGATGAAGGAATCGAAGCAAGGCGCAGCAAACTTGGAAGCATCGGTTTCGTCGAGAGACTTTAGAGTGATAAGCTCTTGAGATTGGCTGGTACTGTCTGCTGTGACAATCTTAAGAGCTACCCATCTTTCAAGGCTTGGATCCATTAGCGAGTGATGCCGATCAGCGTCTTAGACTCGTAGAACTTACTTGCGGTCCCGGGCGAGCCAGACGGTCGAAAAGCCTCCCCATCCCAGTTTATGGACAACCCTGTACTGCCCATTCTTGAATGTGTCGCCCAGACAGACCGGGTGGAAGCCTCCAGGGCGATATCGCGAGATTTTCTCCAAGTCGAGGACCTCGACTTCTGCAATGCGACTGTCACCTACATGCACCCGGGCCAGAACGATACAATCCACGCCGAGACATGGCTGCCCATGGACAACTACAACGGCCGCTTGCAAGCTGTTGGTGGTGGAGGCTGGATAGCTGGTCGATACCCGCCGAGTTACACGGCCATGTCCGGAGCTGTGGGAGAAGGATATGCCACAAGTTCGACAGATGCTGGATTGCTGATGCAAGCTGATTACGGACCAGACAGCTGGGCCTTGATTAGCGAAGGGAACCCGGATCTTTACTTGCTCAACAATTTTGGCTCCGTCTCTCTAAATGATCAGGTACGCCCAAGATTAGCAACACGGAGCGCCATGGCTAATTTCACTAGGCCATCATTTCCAAGAGCTTGATTAAAAGTTTCTACGGTCAGGCTCCTGACTACTCCTATTGGAGCGGTTGCTCTCAGGGAGGCAGACAAGGCATGATGCTTGCACAGCGCTACCCAGATGCCTACGACGGAATCCAAGCCAACGCGCCAGCAATCTACTGGAACCAGTTGTTTTCGGCAAGTTTCTGGCCGCAGCTTTTGATGGGGGTTATGGACTACTACCCGTATTCCTGCGAGCTCAACGCTATGTGGTATGGTACCAATACCGGCAGCCAACTTACGGGTTCTACGCAGGAGTTGACGAACGACATTGGCCCTGCCATGACCTCGTGCCCTAACGGAACATGCAAGGGAGTTCCTCTGGGGCTTGGCGAGGTCTGGATCAAGTACTGGATCGAGTCAGATTCCAACTGGTCTTACGAGAACATGACACGCGATGAGATGGAGACTTATTTCCATGAATCGATCCAGCGATATGATTCAATCATAGGTACCAGCGATCCTAATTTGACTGCCTTTCACAAACGAGGCGGCAAGATTCTGGGCTACCACGGAATGGTGAGCAAACGAAACCCAAGAGTCAGGACATTCAGTGCCGCTTTCTGACATGCCAACTATAGAACGACCAAATCATCCCTGTCAAGGGCACCGAGCATTACTACAACAAGGTCACCGAGATAATCCCCAACGCGGACGAATTCTACCGCATCTTCGAGGTTCCCGGCCTTTTGCACTGCTCTGGCGGATCCGGAGGCCAACCGTCCAACACCTTCGACGCGCTCAGGGCTTGGGTAGAGAATGGAACCGTCCCCGAGAAGCTACCGCATTCGTACCAAGACGATAATGGCGACGAGCAGAACCGTCTTCTCTGCCCGTATCCCAAGTTGTCGAAGTTGAAGGCAAGTGGAACGGCGCGCAATGGGACCTACCAGAGCGCAGACTTTGAATGTGTCTAGAGGATTCTTTCCTTGTAAGGATTGCCGGGGCTGCTAGATTGTTACGTCATCTTCTTCAAGTGGTTAAAATGCCATGTTGTATACTATTCATATCGGGTTACATAGTACGAATTTTTAAGATAGTTTGGGCATCAAGTTCCCGCTTCTAAGAAAATAGAGGCTGGTTTCAAAGCCAGCACCTCTTCTTATCAAGTCTGAACATTGCTCACTTGCAGGGATCACGGTTAGAGTTTAACCACGAGGTTAGTGCGCAAGACGCGGAGTTCGTTTGTCAAGACTCCGACCATTCCCGCGGCGTAGGATGAGGTACGCACAGGGACGTTTCGTAGAGGCGGTCAGCTCGCAGATCTCCCACAACACCCAATCACAGAGAAAGTGCGCCACTCTTGGAGCTATCACGACACGTACCGGCCTGCTAGTCGTGCCGAGGTGCGGAGTATTGCATCACATAGGGGGTCCTATGCCCACTAGGCCGCAAAATAGCCGGGGGCCATTTATCATAAAGCCGGGACGTTTGAAGCAATCTCGCCGCTCCGTTTCTACAATACTCATACCAGTCCAGCAGATTCTCGTTCAAAGACGACGTGGTATTCGCAAAAAACGCAGGTAATTGCCCACTCCTCTCACCCTTTGTGACCTTATCGCTGACCCCTGTCGTCCTCGGAGATCACCCTCTTGGCATCCACATCTCATACGACCATGGCGCCCTCAACCGTGACCGTTCTTTACCCCGCTCTCAAGGAAGGAGAGAGGTTCGACGTGGAGTACTATGTCACCAAGCACCTGGAGCTCGCCGTCGGGGCATGGAAGAGTCTCGGCATGAAGGACTTTCAGGTTGTCAAGTTTGGGGCCGCTGCGGGCGGCGACACGCTGCCGTATTCCGTTGCGGCCTTTATCACTTTCGATAGCCCGGAGGGTGTCGGCAAGGCCATGGCTTCGCCGTTGACCAAGGGGGTTTTTGAGGACACGCCCAACTTTACCAACACGAAGCCGCTGGTGTTGCTGGGAGAGGCTCCGGCAAGCTGGTCTCAATGAGAGTGAGGGCCTTGCCAGGATAGAACGCAATCATTAGACAGATCAAGTGAAGATTTTGCTTTGATTTAAGGGTATTCAGGCCATCCCGATAAACTCGCAGCAGTGAAGTGTCATGTCGTGAATGGCCAGATGCTATCTGATCTGGCAAGGTCGTGGCACCTGGCGGGTATTGGCCAGCGGTCTTGAGTGTCTGGTAGTAGCCACGAATCTCGACCGACAACGATCTCATCGCTGCATAATATGGCGCTGTTACAAACGTTCATGGAAGATTTCAACTTGATTATACGACACCTTCTTGAGGACCTACCTTTTCGGCTAAAAATTTCTTTCCAAGACTGTACTTCGGGGGAACTAGAGCTCCAGACCGACAGCTGCGTACGTAATTCGCCCGTAGTCGGGAACTAGGCATCCCGAGTTCCAAGCGCCGTTGCAAAGACGGACTATTTTGACTAACCGCAGCTTAGAAATAGCTTGTTGACCAGTATTCGGCATGAATCCGGCACCACTATTTCTGTGCCACGGGTAGACGATGTACTAATCCATTTGCAAAAAGGCTCGCTTTGCTGATGGATAAATAGCTCTGGACTAGAAGTCATTACAGCCTGCTCGCCTCGCAATCTTGAGTATGTCAAGGCACATGGCGCCGACCACGTCTTTGACTACAACTCACCCACCTGTGCTGCCGACATTCGTGAGCTCACCAAGAACCGGCTCTTCTACGCGTGGGACTGCTTCGCCGAAGATCCGTCGCCCAAGGTCTGCGCGGACGCACTTTCAACTGAGAAGAACATGTCGGGTGGACAGCCCATTCAATGGAGGTCTTTCTCCTCAGGGCTCAGGCCGTGACGACGTTACCTTCTTTACCTCCATGGCCTACACCATCTTTGCAGAGCCGTTTGAGAGGGTTCCGTATGCCATACCAGCGAGCCAGGAGGACCTGGAATTTGCAAAGAAATTCGTTACTGTTGTGGAGAAGCTATTAGCTGATGGTAGCTTCAAAACGCACCGGACAGAGTTAAGGAGTGGTGGACTAGTAGCCATTCCAGAAGGGCTGGAGAACCTGACGAATTACAGAGTCAGTGGCAAGAAATTGATATACCAGGTGGAATAGACCCTGAATGGAAAAGACCATTCACGCGGCTGACAAGCCGGGAATCTCGGTAGAACCCAGTCTGCTTTTGAATTGAGTAGAACACGCGTTGCTATGAGTACACTTGTCTCATTGCAGCCCGATCTTCAGCTAATAAATATCATTCTAAGTCTAATTTGATCTAATCTTGTTCAATCTCTACTCCATCATGTTTCCTTCAATTCCTGCCTGTCATGCATACTGAAATGTCTAGGATTGTCAACCAGCTACCGCCACCATAGATCTGTATAGTGGCCTAGAGCAGTCTCGCCGGGCTCAAAGAGGCTGTGGACCATGTCCCAGCCGGATTTGAGCTGAGCAACGGACAGCCATTTCAGCCTCAATCTCTCTACTTCGGCCAAGGCCGCCCCATCGTCTGGCAAGAGTCCACAATCTCGCAGTACCTTTTCTGGCGGCACGGTTCCTCGTTGGTTCTTGAAGACATATCTCGCCACAGATGATGCAAACACAGCCTTCTGAGGATCCTTTGTGGAACCGCTTCCCGCTGTACTCTTCTTCGAAGATTTGGAGCTCGGCTGCATGACGTACTCCTTTGGTTTGAACTGCCCTGGCTTGACAAAGTGGCTGACGAGATAGATCCACTTCTCGTCCCACGTCAAAATACGAGTCCACAGCTCGTATGCCTCGTAAGGCAAGATTTCCTTTCTCCAAACGCATTGCGCTCCGCCGAGGACCATGATGAAATGGTTGGGCCCAAGGAACGGGTTAAACGGCTCGCGGAAGAACACCAAGCTGATGTTTCCGCGGGAGATGTCGAGATGCGTAAAGTAGGTCGAGTTGGACTTGTGCATGTTGTAGTCGCACTCGAGCAACGGAGAGCGCGTGGTGCTAATGGCCGGGAGAAAGAGGCAGCGGGGGCTGAGATGCTTTGGCGGTGCTCTGTCGGTCAAACGACGGATTAAGGCGCGAAGAAATCGGGCCTTTGACGGGGTTGTTTGTCAGTTGTCGTAAGGTCAATTTTAAGGAGATGAAGATACCGACATGCCACATAAAGTGCCAGCTCTTAATGTTGGCCAGAACAAAGACCAGCAGGATTGTTTTCCAGTGCAAGAAGGAGAAAATGACCTCCCCGTACTGCCTCAGTGTGCTCAGTACAGCAGTCATTTTGGCGTTGCTCCGTCTATCCGTATGGGCTAGAGAGACCAGTAAATATCCCAGGATGAAGTCAGAAAATTTAAGGTAGCATAGAGTGCGCGGTATACTACGTCTTTTAGTCACAGATATTCTCATCATCTATGGAGCTCACCGATTTTCATCCAGCTATTGTTGGGGATCAAGGGTCTGTTCGCACCTCGGTAGGATATAGGATGCTTCAAGAATGCCACGTGGAGTGGAGAAATTGTCTCTTTTCAGAGAATTTAACGCAGAAATAAACGCTTGAACCCGAGTCTCGTCGGTTCAATGTGGAGTCTATCTGTACCCGAAAGTTCACAGCGAGGCCGTCAGCCAGGGGTCTCGGTACTTTGTGGGTCCCATATTGCGATAAGCTCCCAACAATCTGGTACGACACGGCAAACATTATGTTCAACCCTTCTGGAGCGGATGGCTTGCTTCAAAATACGACCTGGGAGTTTTGAGGTAGTCATGGCGCTTCGATAACCTCTGTTTGGTCGGTATTCCCTTACGAGTACTTGAGGCCGGATTTTGCCATGATTCTTGGTCAATGAGCACATTATAGCCCGTAGATTATAGGCGCTGTCGCTTCAAGGCTGCTATTATCTTACACACGTGCATTGGTAGTGTCAAAAGACGATCGAGGTCCAAGGGAAGAACAAGCACAGTTGTTGGCCGTTGCTGCACCTTGGTATTGATCCGAGTCACCTCAATAGGACACATCGCATGCTCGTCTGTGGTATGTATTGAAAGTCAGGGATTCCGCTTGGTAGCTGGGAAATAAAGTTCTGGGACATTAGGGAGATTACTCTAGCGAAACGCTGTCTCCCTTCCCACCAAATAATTCCTAAGCTAAGAAAATTAGCCCCTTGCATGTACAGTGGCACCTTAGGCAGACTTCGCTAAAGTGCAAAAACCTAAATCCGGAAAATCATAACCCCGTATTACCTCGTACTAGGAAATACCTTATAGCTATTATATAATAATTATATTACTATAATACCTTAACCTCTAAAGGATCTTATATCTATATGAGATAAAATTTAGTCTTAATTTGACTAAGGTTAAACTTATAAGAATATTCTCTAGTCTATTAATCCTCTTCTTTTTGTATAAGGATATTTATAAGTTAGTCTTTATATACTAAAGTCCTAGATTTCTACTTAGGGCTTTATATAGAATTTAATAATCTCTTTTAATTAATAGTATAAAGAAATATTAGAGCTTTATATCTAAGAGATTTCTTTTTTATTAATATTAGAATTAGTAAATAAATTCCTTTATATATAAGATTATATTCTAATTAGCCCCTAGAAATTATAGTAATAGATATATTAGTAGGATATTTTATAATAACTATATTATTAAATTATAGATAAATTAGTAGACTATATATAATTCTACTTTTTTTCCTATAGATATTCTAATTAATCTATCCTTTAAGATATCTAGATATAAGATAAGCTATAGGTCTCTTATTATTTAATCTAAAAGATCTACTATAAGAATAGAATAAAATAATAGCTTTATATAAGTAAGGAAAGAGAAGTAGCTCTCTAGACTACTATTTAATTTCTTTAGGATAATCTTATATAATTATTAGTAATTTAATCTTTTAGATAAGGGTATCTTTACTACTATATATATATTTAAGTAAATACCCTAGTTATATAGAACTAACTATATAATTTCTATTAGTCTATCTTTCTAGAAGAAGTATAGAAATATTAAGAAGAGAACTTTAAATATTATATAGACTTTACTATTCCTAGACTAAATTTTCTTTAGTACCTAGATAGGTATAAAAAGCTAAAGAAATTCAGATTCTAGATCTATACCTATATTAATATATACTTATAATATATTATATAGTTCTAGATTAGCTAGTCTATAATAACTAGAATTAGTATATTAAAGTAATACCTTTATATAGTCTAGTATCTTAGAATAAGGCTATTCTTTATATATTTAGACTATAGAACTAAAATACCTTTATAGGTAGTAGCCTAAGTAACTCTTACCTAAGCTAGACTAGCTTATATCTTATATAAAGATATATCTAGGAATTATTATTCCTATTAGTAAGGAGACTAAATTTAATTATATTATATATATAGGCCTAGTACTTAAAATGTTTATATTAAAAGCTAGTAGAAGTAGCTATAATCTAGATCTTTAGATTATTAGATTATAAGTACTCTCTTATATATAGAAATAAATTCTATTCTAACTCTTATTTAGTCCTACTTTAATAAACTAGTAAGCTATACTCTATTTATTAAGAATAAGCTAGCTAATTAAGTTATATTATATATAATCTATACTCCTATAATCTAAGATAAATTTACTAAATTTATCTCTCTTTAGAATAGATATAAGATCTATATATAAAAGAATTAATAGTATATTATTTCTAGAATCCTAGTAGATCTTTATTATATATAGAGTATATAAAATTAGGGTATTCTACTAGATAAAGATAATAATATAAGTAACTATATAGTTCTTTGTATAATAAGTGATTCTATATAGGATATTAATATTGATTCCTTTCTTTTAGAAGAAATAACTTAATAGTATATAACTTAGCTGTCTAAAATAGGATTCTTTAGTTAAGAAATTAATGATTTTTAACACCTATATATTAATATTTATCTAGCCTTATAGTAGAAGATTAAATAATATTAGAATAGTAGCTAGCTTCCTATTTTATAGCTAGCTAACATTCCATTAGGTAGGCTAAAGAGATATATAGGAGATACTAATATATTGTATATAAAAATAAACTAATAGGATATAGATTAGATTACTTAAATAGAACCTTAAACTTTAACCTAACCTAACCTTATATAGAGATCTAATTCTATAAGCCCTATAGACCTAATTTTTAAGCTTCTAAGATAAAGAGATATAGCTAGCCTAGTTCTTCTGTATAACCTTTCTTTTCTTCTATAGTAGCCTCTACGTCTAAACCCAATAAGTGTAAAAGGCTAGGCCTGTTTCTAAGTGCTCTACTGGGCTGATCGTACAAGGGGTTAATAGCTCTAGTAGACTCTTAGACTAACTGTATTTAATCGGGAAGATTAGAAAAGGTAGCTTATCTAAAGAGGGTTCTTTTTATAATAGTATCTCTTCCTTTGTAGATATTAAAATATTATCTTTCTTATTACTTAGTATTCGTTTCCTTGTATAAATAGGGGAACTACTATCTTCTATAATTATAAAGTTTAACTATATAAGAAGCTAGCTATCTTAAACCTCCTAATTAACTAATCCCTTAGAAAAGAGATTAGTAACTATATAAGTTACTCTAGGTCTTAGATATAGTAGTTAATTAAAGCTAGCTTACTTTAACTATAACTTTCTAAGCTTATATAGAGTATTTAATATAAATTATATAGGAAAGCTTAGGTAGATATATTATATAATCTAATCTTCTTCTACTATAGTAAAATTAAGTACCTTAGTAGAGAGCTCTACTAAAGGGAGGGGATTAAGATTAATAGTTACTAATAAAGATTAATATTAGAAAAAACCTAGGATAATATATATATACTAAGTTTATTTATCTTTCTAGGGATAAAGAATATATCTTAGTATTAGCTAAAGGTTATAAGACTAATTAGATAGATTAGAAAGCTAATAGGATTTATATATAGATTAGTAATCTTTTATAGGTAGTAGGCTTAAGTAGTATCTTAAGTATATCCCTTAAATACTACCTTAAAGTTACTTATATAGTTATATTAATTTTAGGGTAGCTTTACTATAGGGAGGCTAAAGACTTAAGAAGAGCTTTAAGATATTATATAGGGTAGTTTAGTATCTAAGTTATTAACTTTAATAGGCTCTAGCTATTATATACTATAGAAAGGGTAGAAAGTACTACTTAGGGACTAATTCTAGATAACCTAATAGAGGTATTATACTTTAGGGTACTACTTTTTAATCTAAGCTAGTCCTATTTTATATATAGGAATAAAAAAAATAATTAAAGGAAAGGAATTAAAGCTAGAGGAAAATTTAATTAATACTATTATATTATATAGAAAAAGTAATTCTTATTATTATTATCTTAGTAGTTATATAATAAGATATAATATTAGTAACTATCTTACCTCTAGCTAATACTATATACTCTTATATATAAGAATAATAGTAACCCTAATATAATAACTTCTAATATATAATACTACCTAGTATATTTATATATTAAGGGTTATTATTTTTTAAGGTTATAAGTTTAATCTATAATTCCTTTTTTTTTTAGTTAAATAATAAGCTATAACTAAATAGTTAATTAGCTTCTAGCTGCCTTTTATATAGCTAGCTACCAACTGTTATTTAGGTAGTTAGAATAGTAATTTAAATAGTAACCTAAATATTAAAGCTATAGCTAGAAGCTCTACCTTTCTAACCTTTTTATTATTATTATTATTACTACTACTACTACTATAACTATAACTAGTATATATAAGCTCTTATAGTAAAAGCTATTATCTTATAATATTAATATTAGCTGACCTAATCCTCCTAGTAATTATAAGCTTATATCTCTCTCCCCTTTAAATTTCCTATATAAGATAAGTTAGAAGTACTAACTAAAGTAAGTATTAGTATTAGTAATAATAGTAATAATAATAAGGAGGGCTAGCCTTATATACCTATAAGCTTTATCTTATATCTCTTCTAATACTATATAAGAACTAATCTATCTTTAGTCTATACTAGGGAATCTTATATATATACCCTATAAGCTCTACCTCTTATAGGTAGATATAAATAGTTAGTAACTTTAGCTATATATATATAATATACTCTAGTATAGTATCCTTAATTAGCCTAGTTATCTAGTATAGTTTTTAGCTTACTATATATATATTAAGTAGGTTATAAGTTATAGGGACTTATATATAAATACCTTTCTTATCTAGAGTTAAGGTATTCTTACCCTAACTCTATATATATCTTATATTAGTAAGATATATATAGATAGGGACTTATATATAAGTCCCTTCCCCTATTATATATACCTTCTAGATTACTTTAGTAGCTACTATAGTAATTATAAATAGCTAGATTATACTACTTAGTACTCTAATAGAGACTCCTTAGTCCTAGAAGGTATATATAATAGTAGCTCTAGTAGGTACTAAGGTTCTTAAGCTTAGCTAATCTTTCTACTTAAAGATAGACTAGGGTTATCTATATTAGAGCTAATTTAACTAAATAAGAAAAGAACTAAGGGTAATCCTATTAAGTTAGATTAAGTATATATAAAACCTTTCTATTACTATTTTTACTTCTCTATATATATAAGTATTTTCCCTTATATAGCCTATAAAGCCTTAGCTCTTATAGCCTTATATAGAAGTATTAGCTAGATTAGCTAGCTAGCCTAGGATAATAGTTAGTACCTTCTTATAGTATTCTAGGTTAATAGCTAGATATCTTATATAAGACTTATATAAGATATCTAGTAAAGTAAAGACTAGTCTCCCTTAATATTAAATTAATTAATTTGAATTTTTTAGAGATATCTTAATATAATCTACGACTTATACGTAGTCTAGGCTGTATGCGGGTGGATTCCGGATTTATGATTTCGCGATTTGGGTTTTTGCACTTTAGCGAAGTCTGCCTAAGGTGCCACCGTATGCATGAGCAACTTTTAACCAAAGCCAATCACTTAAAGACATCCAGGTAAGGTCCCCACAGCGTGCCCGTCCAAGGCGCTCCCCTTCATGCCACATCAATCTTATAGAATAAGGTTAACAGCCATGACGCGACAATCATCATGCCATAGCAGTTCGTTGACCCTTGGGAATTTACCAGCCCGAGTAACTTCACCTGCCGTTCCAAAGGCCACCTACGAGGACTGCCATGATCATCTTCTCCTTCATCGCAGCACTTTCTGTCGCGCTTCTCCATCCAGTGCAGGCACATAGCCATGAGTCGGAAGTGAAGTACTTGATTACGTTGTGCGTCCCCCGAACGAACAGCCGCAAAACAATGTATTAACATCAAACAGCGGCGATTCCTACTCCAAGACGGGGTTCCATTTCGACAAGGTTGGCAATGGAGCTACAGAATTCAACCCGTCGGCGGAGAACCCGATAGGCCACCCAGATCTTCCAGGGAGGACATCTGCAGGTGGACGCAACTGGGTCGGCTTCATGGTGACCGAGTTCAACACGACGCTGACCCTGTCGTACAACTACGCGCGATCGGGGAGCACTGTCGACTCTACCATCATTACGCCAAGACCCTCCACTGCTCCTAGTTTCGTTGACCAAGTCGGCCACTTCAAGCAGAGCATCGGTAGTAGGCCCGAGTTTGCTCCGTGGACTGCGGAGAACAGCGTCGCTGGGTTTTGGTTCGGGGTCAATGATGTTCGCGTCTCGTACCTTTTCGACGACATGCCTGAGCGGCTAGTGTTGACGATGCAGAGCTTTTTCGAACAGATCCAGGTTTTGTACGACACCGGCTTGCGTCGTTTTGTGCTTCTAAGTTTGCCACGTAGGTTCACCGTGTTGTCATCATTTTCTGAAGTGCATCTAACCTGTTTAGCCATAAACCTAACGCCCAAGTTGCATAAGCAACGGATTGGCGATGACGGCCTGTATGAAAGATTGATCTTTGCTATCGAAAGATGGAACAACCTGATGCAATACCACGTGATGCTTTTCCAGCAGGCTGAGCCTGACGCTACGATATCGATCGTCGATACTTCCCAAATATTTTGGGAGGCAGTTCGTAACCCTTCAAGGCTTGGAGCTCGAGACATAGAGTGTGAAAATAAGGATGGGGTGTCATGTGTACGTTCAACTATCCTATACTTGAGCGAAGCTAACGCGCTGCAGCTGTGGTTCGACGGGTATCATCCAGGCATCAAAATCGAAAGGCTCGTAGCGGAGAAGGTGGCGAAGGAGATTTGGACCGAAAATTAGAAAGGGTTACAAGAAATAGAAGTGCAATGGCTACGTCTAATCCTGGAACAGGTGATAGCTTGATGGGAGGCCTTTGCTACCTTTATCTAGAGAATGCGCAGTACTTAGTGCAGAACGATAGGCATCCTTCAGGCGTGACTGATCTCCAACACATCCTTCTGAGTCAAAATAACCCTCTCTTTACAAAACATTTCACATTAGGTGCAAAAGGCCCTTGGTCACGATTCCACCCTCTGCATAGCCTTGAAGGCCTCGTCGGCGGCTGTACGGACCTCCGTTGAGAAGCCCTCTTCTCTAGCTAAGGAGGCCCATCTGTCCATCCAAAAGTCCCACCGCCGCATATAGCAGCCTCTTCGGTCATTCCAAACGTTATCCTTACTTGGCATGTTTGTCGTTGTGTCGGTCGAGGGACGATACAGCTCAGGCGCTGCATAGATAAACAACTGCGCGGCTGCCTCGAGATCATCAGGCTCTGTATCATCGCCTTCTCTCTCCAACGCGCGCTTGATAACATATCTGGCGCGTTCTAGGGCTGCGCCGTAAGAGGTCAGCGCCACGTCACTTGTTAAGGCTAGCCGAGCCGTGTACGCGTTGGCGCTGATCCAGGCTTGTTTCCGCGCTGCACGCTCTTGACCTTGGGACAGGTCAATGGTGAATCGGGCAGCGTAGTCTAGCATATTTCTGTCAGCCGGCGTGAAGTTGAGGTCACGTATACTGGCTCCCATACGATTGTAGTTGTCGGCCCAGTCGATAGCCCACCCGGTGAGCTCTCGCCAGACAAAGCCGTCGTCGAGATTGATATAATCTTCCCCTTCTCCTTTGGGCTCCTCTATTCTCGGAAGTGTTCGGATCACCTGCAGAATAGCGATTATCTTCGACTGAGCAGACATTATTCCGACGGCAGTATCGTTCAGCAATGTCCACAAGCCCCCAAGCCTTTGCTGCATCTCGAGCGGTGTGGGCGAGGCTTCTGGGTACGCCGTCAATACCGCCGCGGCATCTTCGGGCGTTGTTTTGCCGTTCACACAGGCCTCAAGCGTGTCGATCTGGTCCTGCGTGATATTGTAGCTCGCGAAAGTCGAGGGGGCTTTTCTGAAGAAGTCGTCTGTCATGGTTGTAGGTAAATCACTGAGAGGATATCCAAGTTTTGACAATGTAGATAAAAACTTATTTCGAAATGAGGGGAATTGGTGATAAATGGCGAGCAGTCGTCTTACAAATCTGTCATGTGTACGGTTTAATGAAAGGCGACATGAGCGATGATGTCCCTGGGGTCTAGTGTGGCTGCTACTGTTGAGGTAGAACTCCCGCCGCTGTGGTAATACAGGCGGGGGATGATGACCCATATGACCAGGGAGATGCCATGAATTAGATGGCTTTTTTTTTTTTTGAAAAGCGTGAAGACAGCTAGTATTTGGCTTTTCGTTATCGCGCTAGATGATGCTGTTGTTAATAAGATCGATGCTATCATCGGGGACAATGGAACGAGCATCCTGCCATTTAGTACTAAACTACACTTTTTTTTGCTGCCACTAAATCAGAGCCTTTAATTTATCGGCAGGGGAAGAGGCGGTCCGGGTTTGTTTGTAGCGTTACATTCTCCTCCGGTGAGTGGTTACCCAGGCAATACGGTGTTGTGCAGATCGAATCCCACAAACCACGATCACCAGCTCCTGATTTATCCACAGCGTCCTGAAACCAGACAATAAATCAATTCAACTAAAAAGGCCTTGTGAGAACGCCTCGTCTTCTCATATTTTGACCGGGGAGTGGAATAAAGTAGTTCCATACAGGTGGATCTTGTGGAGCCAGCTAAAAGAAAATGACGCTGTCGTCAAGTCCAAAAAACATACAACAGCAAGGATTCCCCGGTCGTCACCGACCCAAGTACTAATTTGCCGCTTCTCAGTTTGACTAGGGGAGAGCGGACGGGATCCCGTATTTTCTAAGAGCTATGGTCGTATGTGCTGGTTGAGGGTGGTGGAAGAGTAGATGAGGATTGGGGTTGAGAAGGAGAAGACACGAGCCTAGAAGTGAACAGAAAGGTTGGCTTCTTGTGACTATATGCGCCTGCTGTCTCAGATTTCATCCTAGGACTTCTTTCCTAGACACATGAGGTAGGAAAACTCCATCAACTCCCCTTGGTCCTTAAGGGGTCTGCCCTGCTTGAACTCGCCGGGGAACTTCTCGACGATTTTTGTGTGCTTCCATGCTACCTCGACCTTGACATCTTGGAACCCAACATCACGCATCATATCGGCCATCCATTTGCGCCCAATGCCATGGCGCTCTACGCCATCCATCTTAGACTCGGGATGGAACCGTCTCGCTTCTGGTCCAAAGTCTTCAAAGTCCGTCAATGCCACCACACCGCCTTGCTTCAAGCAGCCCATCATTGTTGCCAATACCGCTTTGAGATCTGGGATATGATGCAGGACTAGGTGCGAAAGGACGAGGTCGAATTTGAGTCTCGGGCCGTCGGGGCTGGCGTTGTCGGCCGGGGGCATCCTCTTGTCGTCGGGGTCCTCCAGCATGATCGCAAGCGGTAAAATATTGCCCGGTGCGCTGGAGTTTGGTTTGCTCAGCTTAGACGCGAGGACTTCGATCATGCCCTCAGCGGCATCGACGGCCACGAATCGATTCGCAAGCACGGCGGCTTCAAGACTGAGCAGCCCGGTGCCGCAGCCAATCTCCAGGACGTCGAGCTGTCCGGGAGACTCGACGAGAGATGGAACAGACTTCTTGATCGCTTTCCAGGCTTCGAGGCTCATGGCGTGGACAAAGGGGTTGCTGTCCCAGGCTGCGGCCTCGGCGTTGAAGCGCTCATTGCCGTTCCCCGCATTGTTTTCCGTGTGCGGGACTTGGTGTTGTGCCGACGAGTCCGGCATGGTGAGATGAGTAATGATAAGAAAGAGATTCCGATTGTTTACTGGTCTTGCCAATTAATGCACCAAGGCTTGTCAAGTGTGTGAGTGTCGTCAGCTCCTCGAGTCCATGAACCGTCAAGTCATCAGGGAGTGGTTATCGATCGCCAGGTGGCTGCAAGATACGAGAACTAGTGGGTCGAGGACGTGGCTGAAGATCTTTTGTGGCGTAACTTTCAGATGCAGATGAATTTACTTTGTACTCGAGAACAAAACTATATTGTTTCCTCTTTTTTGACAGGTATTTGAGACTCTACTACCTTGTCAAACTACCTATCACCAAGCGTCACAATCTCAATCCGACTCCTTTTCCTCGAAATCCCTTACGGCATTCTGTGCAACCTTATCATCGGTCAAAACTCTCCAGCCCAACAAGGCCATCCCCTTAGCACAGTTTATTGCCACCTCGTGAGCAGCATCCGTCCCTGAAGCTTCTGCGAATCGAGGCTGATGAGGCATCGCATCTCTTGGCGCGGGGATCCCAAAAGCGCCGTGGAATGTCGGCACGGTGTAGGAAATATTGCCCATGTCGGTTGAGAATGTAAAGGGCTCCTCGCTCCTGGGAATGACCTTGATACCCATGAGAGTCATGGCTTGAGCGAATTCTTGGCTCAGGGTATTGTTAATCCGGAGGTCCATGTAGGTAGGGGTGCTAGGAGCGGTTAGATGACATCTAGTAGTTTTCAAGGAGGACCCAACTAAATGTAGTTCAATGTGCAGCCAGTAGCTGTGGCAGCAGCCTCGAAGCAACATTTGACCCGTGCCAGCAGCTCCTCGCCGTGTCTCAGAGTCGGGCTACGTATGTAGTAGTTCACTCGGGAATACTCTGGGATGACGTTGGGGACCGTGCCTCCATCCTCAATGACACCGTGAATGCGTTCATCGGGTCGGAGCTGCTGCCTCAGCATGGAGATACTCGTGTATGCAGCCACTGCTGCGTCAAGGGCATTCAGACCCTTCCACGGTTCTCCCCCGGAATGTGCCGGGCGTCCATGAAACTCGACCTTGAGCTTGAGGCTGGCGACGAACTTGACTCCAGCCAGAGCTGTGAAGCCAGGTGGGAAGTGGTGGTCTGCAGTCGGATGCATCATGATGGCTGCGGCAATATCGCCATTGAAGGCCCCAGCTTGCAAGAGTTTGACTTTGCCCGCGCCACCCTCCTCGGCTGGTGTCCCCAAGATGCGAACTCGTCCTTTGATGCCCAGCTTCTTGATAGCCTCAGCCAGCGCGACGAAGCCTGCGAGAGACGATGTCGCAATCAGGTTATGGCCACATGCATGGCCGATATCCGGCAATGCATCATATTCTGCACAGAAGATGACGAGTCGTCCGCCAGTGCCGTACTCGGCCTCGAAGGAGGTGTCGATGCCGTAGGCGTGGCGAGTGACGGTGTAGCCTTGCTCCTCAAGAAACGACGTGATGGTGTCGTGAGCGATGACTTCCTTGTAGGCCAGCTCCGGATTGTCGTGAATTCTTTGATTGACCTCTCTCAGTCGCTGCGAGCTTGTATCAATGGCGGCAGAGACTTCCGAAATGGGGAGCCGAAACCCCGACGACTCAGTCAGGGGGTTGGATTGTAAAGACGTCATTCTCGGCAGTTTTCAGGCAGAACAAGTTAACAATCAAGAAAAGGAAATGAGATCCCCGCCGTCAGTCTAAATAAGTACCACTCTCGGAGTCTTGCACGTCGAGTTCGTCCGCATTTCCGTCCGTGTGGAGACAAAGACAAAGTCATTGCCACGTGAGTTACGCTTTCGTCAGAAATTTTAACTATCGACCATCTCCTTCTTCATTGGATGGTCAATGTTTGACAGTCACGCGTTCAGCTAGCTGGGCAAATTGCTGGGGGTCTCTGTTTGGTGGTTGGAACCCCGAGCCCTAAGACATCACATTCCTCGCTTCCACACCTGCGGGTCTGTTCCGCAGCTGTTTTCAGCGTCAAGACGATAAATACGCAACCTTTTTGCTTGGTCCGAGCCCCACTTCCCCATGCTCAATCTTTGCCAGATCTGTCTTTGGGAAAAACAAGAGCTTCTACTTGCCAGCACTAGTCTCGTCTGGTCAGCGGTCGGCTCTATTAGGGGCGTGGTTGCTCCCATCCTGGGTTCAACAAGAACAAAACAACGGTTCTTATCGGCACTCTGCACAACACTGCTTGGAAGGAAAACGGCGAGTGCGAACTTGGATGTGACTAAGCAATCATCAACAAGCCTAAGTAGGTATGGGTCTATCTATCCTAAGGATACCTCGCAATTCTACTTCGATTTGCGCATCGCAGTGACCAAATTCGCAAAATCCACGTCATTGACAATCCCGGTAGCCGTAAAACTATATTTGTCGGAAGTGATGTCGGAAATATCTTGCTGGATTATTGCCTCTGGTCTCGGGGGAGCGTTAATGAGCCCAACAAGATTGAAACTGTAATCAGTTGCCTTGACGTTGTAGATTTTCTGTTTGCTCCTTTCTTCAAGGGCTTTCTGAAGTAGTTCCTCGGATTTCTGGTTTAGTGCTTCGTTTTCCGCCTTTTGTTGGCGAAGCTGTTGAATCAAACCTGCCGCCTCTTGCGACTCTCCGTCTCCAGTCAAGAGCTTCTGCACAACGCCATTCATGGCAGTTTGTTGAGTCAACACCCCGAGCATGCTTTTCTTCAGTGAATCTTCGAGTTGCGTTAACATTGGGCCCATTGCTTCATGTGCAATCTGTATGCGCGACGAGTTGAGGCTACACTCATAGGTTAGCTTGTTTAGTAGAGCAGATGCAGTGACGCATGTGAGACGAACTAATTTGCTGCAGCATAAGCAGTTGACAAGGACTGTTTGCAGGCACGCAACTCCGCTGTCAGTGCGTCAATCTTCCGCTGGTGGAAAATGCCAATGTTCCACCTGTCGCCGCGGGACATTTGGTCTTGAGTCGAATGTCTAGTCCAGTGGTTGACGGCCGTGTTGAATTCGGTGCAAGCTCGGTTGCAGTTTTGTAGAACTGGTATGAGAGTATTGTCAAGAACGATGTCGGACGCGTCGCTCTTCAGCGCTGTGTTCAGCTGGCCCAGCACAAGGCCGAGTGCTTCGAGGTCAACGCGAATGCTTCGGATGGATTTGGGGGCGTCCTGGATCCGCCCAATAGTAGCGTACAGAAGGCCAACGCCATTCGCAGCTCCAGAGGCAATGCCTACAACGGATGCACTAGCGCTGAATGGCTCCATCTTGGATGGGAAAGTAGTTGCAGAGGAAGACGTTGAGATGGAGGAGGATGATGCTGAAACAGTTAGACGTACTCCGTACGGCTCTGGTTGGTTACATCGGACCCACTGTAGGTTGTCTTCACTGAGATAAATCGCTCATTTGTAATGTCTTTATTCTCCGACACAATGGGTTTTTATTGTACTATTTCACCGCTCTTTAGGGGTTATGTCGCGGGATGCGACAGCCAGTTAGCTACCTTAGACCGTGCAGAACAGAGAGCTACTTCACGGAAGATTTTATTTCCAGTTGCACAACCACACAAGTCATATTTAGAGTAAGCAGAAGCTGGAACCTTCGCGCCTGCAGCAGACGACCTCAACCAATGAACTATCTAGTTTGCCCGCATCTTGGTTTTTCCGCTCAAGTTGGCCCTGGCGGGAAGGTCACAGTCAAACTTTTGTTCAATCGTGAACCCCGCACGGTCTCCCGGATCCTAGATCCTACATCTTACAATATTCCTACTCACCGGATGACGGCCGCAACCGAACAGCCATATCCTATACTTCTCAACCAGAACCCTTCTATAGCCTCGAGTCGAATGAACGAGCCATCGAGCACGAGGCCCCGAGCCCAACAAACCATCTCACATGTCTCCGTCTCCAACAACAGCATTGCCTTCCTGGGCATATTCGAAAACGTCACCATCCAAGGTACTTATGAGCTTTCTTTGACTCAGTTTGAAATGTGGACATCGCGATGTCTCAGAATATTAGCCGAGTGGTCAACTTCAAAGACGAGCCCGAACGTGGCATCGACAGAGTTACACTAGACCTTACTCTCACGTCGGCCAAACTGCCTATTCTTTACGTCAAAGGACTGTCAACATCACAATGGACTACAACAAGTGTTGACTCTTGACTAATATATGAGCCTGTATACGAGAAGGCACCCGGTTATCCAATACCTTCTCATTAAAACCTGGCACTCCAGACAAGTCGGCGCTGCAGCTGCACTGTCCTCTCAGTCAGATGTAAGTGAAACCAAAAGTTTGGTCACCCATTGGCTATAAGTATCCAAGGGATAAGAAAGCCAGACACCAATACGACTTTGGTAATATTACAAATTGACCCTAGAGAGACGGCGCGTGGAGATGACGAGAGCATATCTCGATAATAATGAAAGGAATGCTAGTGTTTTGGACATGGGGAATTGGAGACAGGACGCTGGATAGGGAAGGAAGTGCCCCTCCTTTAAATGCTTTAGCTATAATCTCTCTAATCCCATTGGGTTTTATTTTAGTCTTTCCAGAATGAATCATGACCGGAGGATGGAGAAACCCGAGCAAGAGCGTAAAGTTCTCTCGCCAGCGAGTCAACATAACAAGGTGCTTCGTCGTGAGGAAGCATTTGAACCTAACAAGCACAACGATAAGATCAGAGTATTCCAAAAGTCCCTTTACGCCGATCCCCCTGATAAGAGTTAGGGGTTTCTCAACCCACAGACTCCACAGAAACTGGGGTTGTGCCAACGGTGAGACTCGTATCTCAACCATCGTTTCTCCACAGAACCGAAAATACGTGTATTTGGAAACTAGGCTCTCGCCAGCCCCTCTTCAAGTGCAAATCAAGGAGGGCTCATTGACTATGAATAAAATGACAACAGGCCAGCTGCAGCCTCTTCGTTTTGATATAAAGTGATGCATCTTTGCTCCTATCTGGAAACATTCACTCAGTACCATCCCCCACCGTCCTTACCGTCCCAAAGGTTCTCCAACACACCGAACGCATTCGCACTTCGCCGTACCAAAGAGACATGTCGAACTCCCTCCTCGACCCCGTTCCCGGGGTAGAACCCACGAAAGGCGGCCTCTACCTCTGGCGCTACCATCCCAACAAAGGAGCTGCCGTCCTCTTCCTCCTCCTATTCTTGGCTACGTTCCTCTATATCTGCTGGAAGATTTTCAAGACCAAGGCCAAGTTTTGCATTGCCTTTGCGGTGGGATGCTTCTGTGAGTAGCAGGGCGCCTTGAAGCATGTGCTTGCACCAGCTAACTCCGTTGTTACAGTCGAAGTCGTCGGTTACGGTGCTCGAATCTCCGCCGGAAGCAAAACCGGCAAACTCATGCCCTTCGTCATCCAAAACATGTTCATTCTCGTTGCCCCAGCTCTCCTGGCAGCATCGGTATACATGACTCTCGGCCGTATAATCACCAGTATTCGAGCGGAGAAACATTCGATGATCAGACCGAAGCGGTTGACAAAGACGTTTGTGACGGGCGACATCCTCTCTTTCGTAATCCAAGGAGGTGCTTCAGGTCTCATGGTGGTTCAGAAACCTGGGCTTTCGATTTGGGGAGAGCGAATGGTCATCATCGGTCTCTTGGTCCAGGTCATCATGTTTGCCTTGTTTGCAGCCATTGCGGTTGTGTTCCATCGCAGAATGAGGAGAAACCCTACGACGGATTCATTTGACGGACTGATTCCTTGGGAATCGGCGCTGCACATGCTGTACGCCGTCAGTCTCTTGATCATGGTTCGATCCATCTTCAGGGTTGTCGAATACGCGCAGGGCCAAGGGGGTTACTCTCTCATGCACGAGTGGACTCTGTATATCTTTGATTCTCTTTTGATGTTCATCGTCGCGGTCTTGTTTGGTTGGAGGTTTCCCAGCGATTTGGAGCCAAGAGGGTCTATTCCGATGTAATCACCCTAGCGATCTTGGCAGACATAAGCATCGTTTTTTTTCCTTCAAAAATATACTCATTAAAAGTACCTCATATAATTACAAGCTATTCCCAAGCACAAACCTTATCAAGGTAGTTGGGCAATAGGTCATTTCCTCTCTTCAAGTATCGTCTTCAACTCCACCTAACAACGGGTCTATAGGCATATTTCCAACCCCCAAGGCCGAATTTGGCCATTCCAGCCAGTGCTCCCAATGCGCACCAAGGTGGGAAGTAATTGCTTGTATCATATACTGTCCACCATCACCAAATATCATGAATTCCCGACTCTGGTGCAGCATGACCGCGTAGTAAGCGAGAATCACGAGGGCCTCTGGTCGCCGTTGCTTCAGGAAGTCGATGTATTCCTCACTTACGGTGATGCAGAATGCAAGCGGTGCGTCGTACGGTCGATTTCCTCTTGCCTCCAATTCGCGATAAAGATTCACTGTGCCGCGCAAGGTTGTGACTGCCTGACGGTAGGTTTCGATGGATGCCGGGTTCAATTGCGACTGATCGACCATGTTGTAGAGAACTTCTATCTCTTGACAGTAATTGGGTGCATCATCGAAAGCGTCTTCTATTTGTTGAATCAAGGCTCTGAGTGGTGACTCTTTGATGGCCTTCCACGATTGCTTCGTTACTGCAGTCACGCCGCGATGGAGCGAGAGGTACCCCACGAACTGATCAAGAAACATGCTAAAATTGTCCGGGCGGTGGAGTAGTGTATCGTGAAGCACATGAATGCCGAGCAGCGACGAGAAGATGAACATTGGGATACAAGTAGCGTCTGAGACTTGTTCTTTGGCGTTGTTGAAGGATGACAACGCCCGGGTTTGCAAGGCTGTTGCTTGTTGTTGGTAGTCTAGTCGCTCTGGGTGCCGGCTTCCGAGATAGAGGGCGGAGATTGCCAGTAATTGGTTCATGAGATACGGAGCCTTTAATGCGTATTTGACGGCCGTCTGAACAGTAAAGTCGGCAGAGGAGGCCGACGTTAGCCAGGTCGCCATCTGGGTCTGGACGTGGTGGAACAAAGCCAAGTGCTCGAGAGTAAAAGTGTCTGCTTCCTCCGGGACACGAATATTGCTTTGGCCGGTGTACTCTCCCTGTTGTTCGTAGTAAGGCGGCGTCGATACGGCTGTGGTGCTCGATGGCGTGTTGGAGGTGCAACTAGACGGACTGGGCAGCTGGACGCTTTCGATGGTGGGCAGTCTTGCGCTGGATGAAGTAATCACCCTGTAGATGCACTGGCGGCCCGCCACAGTACAGTTGAGACAAGCAGGCCGAGTCTCGTCGCACCGCATGTGCCTGCCTTTGCAGACATCGCAGCCCTTGCGAGACTTTCGGTGCGAGCGACGCGGCTTTACCGCCAGGTCGGCTTGTCTGGTCTTGCTGGGTGCCATGGAAGTCGGATAGCGTGGGCTGGGATCCAGAATGTGAGGAGCTGAATCAGGCGTGATGCAGCAAGGAACCGACGTCTCCGCTGTGCGAGCTCGTTGGTTTTAAGACGATACTCGTATCCAGCAGCGTATTGATGTCTGGGCGGCCGCGCGAACACGCGTATTCGCGGGATACTCGTACTTGATACTGCGCTAGGGAGAGACTAGCAGCCCTGGTCTCGTCTCGGAGGGCTTGGATTGGACACTCGGCTTCAAGGATGGCCGATCTGCTAGAGGCCAGCGGGCCCGGAGATTCCGAGGGTGGAGTGTTTTGGCTCAATCCTTGCTCTGCCAGCTCAAACCAGGACCATCGTCTCGATACGACGCCGACCGTATTTCAACATGTCTTTTACTGGGGCTGTGCAGAATGACTATAGAATCCAGGCTGAGGCAGCATTTATCTATGTCACTGTCAATGATATGTTACAGCTGCATCCAAAGCTGTAGCGGCTAAACTCGTACTTTGCCAGGCCGACAGTTCGATGAGACAACCGCGCCCTGATGGGATTTGAGACTGGACATTCGTCATCATACCTTTCATGAGACCAAGAGAGTTTTATCAGTCCTACAGCGACAATTCCTATCAAGTCGTAGCAACATGCTTTCGGGCTGCATACTTCCTGTCTCGTTGTCTGCAACACTTCGCCGGAACCGAGACCGAGTTTTTATAGAGGGGGTTTCATCTTGGCAATGCCAAGATCGACACTCTGCGGTCCAAGCACGCCCTAACAAAGTTTAATCTCATGCTTGTTATTACTCCTTAAGCTTTGACCGTCGTCACTGACGTGGCTGATACAATTCACTTGACGCTTTTCCGTATTACTGGACTGGACTGTGCCGTTTGTAACTGCGCATACCGCCTTAACATGGCAATAGATCTGCCTCTTGGCGGCTCGTATTTTGCCAGCTTCTCAGTTATGTGGATATCTCACTAGTATTGACGGATGCCCTCGGAGAAAAATCTATCATTTATGCCCCGAGATATTTTCCCCTCATCGTCTTCATATAGCTCAGCCTCTGCCCCTGTTATCCGATTGCGAGACAAGCAAAATGGTGACGGTAGATGTCACTCCGAAATATTGTTCTGTGATGTCATGAACAGCATACAGCAACTCTCTGCTTTGCTATAGTTCCTTGACCAAGGTCAAACTGTGTCTTACTTCACCAGGACAGTTGGCCGTCTCACTTCCTGCGTGCTCAAAAGTATGAAATGAGACGCGCTCGCATCACACTACGTGTGATATAAATAATTCTCAGGCCCAGCGTATTTGAGATGAATTCCAGTCCTGGACGTGGGAAATTGAAACAGCCAGTCATTAGGTCATTATGGCGATAGCAAATAGCGTAATTGATCACGTTTTGTTAACCACCTTTGCTTAGGTGGCATAGCGCTCCATGAGGCAGCATAAGTGCTTAAATGCTATGGCTTGCAAGTGTGATTCAATATCATATTTCGTATTAATCCATGCTGCTATTCTTAAACAAAAGAATACCTGTCATACTGCTTCAAGGTAAAAGGTTAAGCAGGTTATAGCAAGCTAAGCCATATCTAGGATCAATACCCGCCAAGACAATTCCCATGTGTCTGTAAGTGCATCGGACAAAGGGATGTCGACAAGGCCGTCGCGTGCTGACATATCTTCCCTCGGGTTCGGAGGTGACGTGACCACTGGTGCCGCTGTAGCTTCCGGTCTAACTAGAATAGGCAACATTGGCCGCCAAGACTTGGAACTCGAGGGACAGATCGACTTCCTCCATCTCTATATAAACTTATTATCCTCCAGTGAATAGAAAGGTCACAAATCAACCCTCTCACATCTTTTTACACTCCACAAACTCATCACAATGGCTACTGCTCTTTCTTTTCGTCAGCTGGTCGGTGTCTCGCCCTCGTCGGCATCCGTCAAGGACAGCGCCTTGATCATTATCGACGCGCAAAACGAGTACGCAGAGGGAAAGCTCCTCATTTCAGGCGTTTCGACATCACGAAAGGTCATTGCCTCACTTCTGGAGAAATACCGCCAAGGAAACGGAACCGTGGTCCACGTTGTCCACGCCACCCCCGAGGGAGCACCGGTGTTCACGCCCAACACAAGATTGGCTGAGGAGTTTGAGGAACTCACTCCGCGAGCGGGCGAAAAGGTCATTGTGAAGAACTTTCCCAGTTCGTTTACGAAAACCGACCTCGACGAGTACCTGAAGAGCGTGTCGCTCAAGAAGGTTGTGTTGACGGGTTACATGGTTAGTTTGTGTCCGCTGTGCTTCTTGAATCCTACTAATGGCAATCACAGGCACATGTTTGTGTTTCTACAACCGCTCGCCATGGTGATCAGCTGGGATATGACGTGATTCTGGTGGAGGATGCTATCGGGGATAGGGACATTCCTGGTGTTAGCGCCGAACAGCTCACGAAGGTTGTTCTGGCAGAGCTTAGCGATTCGTTTGGAAGTGTTGTTCAAAGCTCAGATATCAACTAGGATAGATCTAAACGGTTGCAAACCGGCAGCGTCCTCAACTCTGAGACTTATGCGGGTTGTATCAATATGTTCGCATCCACGCAAACAATCATGTACCTAATAACGTCGCGTCCAAATCCCTTGCGTGCAATAATTCACATACATACATCCAGAACTTGATCAGGCCAACTGATTCGAGTGACTTGGCATTCCTTCGTTCGAGCCCCTTCAGTTTTTGCTCTCCATCTTCTTGCAGCTGCGATGCCACTTTATTTGGCTGCAGGGTATGCTACTCTAGAGCAAGCCATACTATTCGTCCACTTCAAGTGGATATATGGAGCAGGCTGGTCTTGGCGAATAATGCTTCCCAAGTCGGCCTAGTAACCTCGGCAAGACGGAGCTCCCAGGGTCGTGGTCTGGAACTTCACTCCGCCAAGACACAACAACACGCTGATGAATCCCCCTTTGCGACCTTTTACCCCGCTTGCGTATCAAACCGTCATCAGAAAAGACCTACTTTCGGCCAGAGCACGATGAAGGTGCGGAAGGCGACCGTCTGCCAAGAATGCAGGACGCGTAAACTTGGTGTAGGTTCTCACCCATCCAGCTAGTCCATCGCCACTACTGACTCCCGAAAGTGTGACGGAGACCGCCCTTCTTGCTCACAATGCCGCCTGAGAGGACGGAAATGCCCAGGATATCAAGCTGATCTTATATTTCGCGATCCGTTGACAACGAAGCAATCCTACCCGGGACAGACCCAAAAATGCATCATCAAAAGGAATAAACCCACCAAGAAAATTGGTGCCTCTCCGCAACCCATGCATACCCACTGCATCACTCGTGTCACCCGTCCACTTAGCTGGCCGTTGCGAGACATCGTTTCACTATGCGCACAGAATTGGGTACCTGCTAGTGAGCTTGCTATCTCGTCGAGCAATCTCTCCGTATCACAATCACGAATATGTGGCTCGTGGGTTGAAGTGTTGCCACCCTTGATAGATATGGAAGATCATCAGCAACTTCTCTCACTGAGCATCAAAGCGTTTGGCATATCAATCTTAGCCAGAGGAACCAACGGTATCGCACCAGTATCTGATGCCTTGGAGGCAAAATGCGCGGCCGTCCACGCTTTACGTGATACAATCCGTCACTATACCCCTTCATCTTTCAACGCAATGACTGCAGCTGTAATGTGTCTTTATCTCTCAGAGGTTAGTTTACTCGGCCCGGAATCGTTGTTGTCATTCTAACGACTTCTCAGGTCATGATACCCAGCTCGCATACCGGGTCTGCAATTCACTCGAAGGGAATCGGTGATTTGATTCAACTTAACGGGCCTCAGTTCTATGAATCTGGAATCCCGCACAAGCTCTTTGCAGGGTTTCGCCCTCAGCGGTCGTACGCGACAGGGTACTTTGATGGTGGACGGCGAGAATCTTTCGGGGCTGCACGATAGAATGAGTAACAAGCAGTAACTAAAGGGCAACGGCCGAACCCAACCCTTTCAAATTACGATCCTTCACCTGACGTTAGTGTGGAATCCGACAGGATCCTACCGGGTAAACGTTATTCAGTCTGTATTGGAACGTTGGGCGGGTAAAGATCGCCTTACTACATAGTACAACCAAGTGAACGGGCACGTGGGGTCCTGACAGGGCTTGAGCTGTCCACAAGCCATTTCAGCCGCTAGGAAGCCTACAGCATATGCAATGTTGGAGGGATAGCAATCCTTGAAAAGTGTATTCTTGATTAGGGATGGTGCTTTTCAGAGATCATCAAGCTTGTTGAGTCGCCACGTCCTGTGCATAGAATCATGTAACACGTTTCTCCGAAGCAGTGCAGTCTGCGGAAGAGTGGAACTGAACTCCAAATGTTGTTTTAAATTGTTGACATGAATATGGTCCGTAGATGGTAGCAAAATAGCCTGGCTTACTGTCGCCAGCAAGTTTAAGGTGTGGTGAATAAAAACAGCTCGAAGTTAAGAAAATACTTTGTCTCACAGTCACTAAGACGGCCAGTCCACGGCGTGGCAGACATGAAAACAAAATGAGACCATAAGACTAGTATCTGAATAGAACAATATGGTATAATACATGATTGAAGAAAAGTGTTTGCAGTCGAAGGGCAATGCTCTCACATAAACTTAATTGCTACACCTCGATGAGGCCTCTAGTAGAAGCCTGGGTCTGGTTGTAATCGGGACGCAAACTCAACCTAAGGATTGTAAGGGAAGTTTGTCATGTCCGGGTGGTCGTTTTGGTACCACTGATAGTAGTTCTCGACGACTTCCTCCGTTGGACAAATTGGAATGTTCCAGATGCCCTGCGACTCAATACCACGATCCAAAAACGTCTCGAGGACCTCTTTGCCTGGGGCTTCCATGTCGATATGAAGACCGTTTTTTCCACTGTTGGCCGCATTCGAGTTGATGGAGCTGTTGGACTGAAGTTAGTCTTGAACAAACAATCTGGGGCCTCCATCATAAAAACATACCCCACCACAACGTTCTGGAGTGAGATTCCAGAATATTTGGCATCGACTAGGGCGCCGAACCCCGGCGGCGAATCGAACTTGCCACACCACATGTCTCCAGTGTGATCATTACACGTCTGGCGTCTATCTCTCCCCATGAGAAGCCAGTAAGACCTGCCCTCGTGACAGTATCGGCCGTTATCCTTGGCGCCATCTTCGATGTAGTACTGGTAGTTGTCGTTCCAGCCGGGGTCTTCATCGCAGGCAACGTCCGAGGTGACGATGAAGGGGTAGATGATGTCGGGCGAGTATGCCCAGGCTAGGGGTATGAGAAACGCGTTGATGGCTCGCTTGACCTGGTTGGCGTGATCCGCTCGGTCGAGGATCCAGCCATCGCCAAACATGGACGCGTCGGAGATGAAGTTTCCGAGCTGCGTGTTGCCCTCTGGCGACCCGCCGAAGAGCCAGTTCTGCATAGCAAGGACGCTGTCCTTCCACGCTTGGGTCAAAGCTTGCGTCTGGGCTTCCAGTCCGTTCTGGACTCCAAGTTGATCGACACTGTTGTGTGTCTCGTCAGTATTTGCTCCTAGCTTGGCCTCATTGATGGTCAACGTACGCTCTGCTGTTGAGAATATCCTTGGTAAGAGCCATCGAATTCTTAACAATGTCGTTGGTATCACTGCAGCACCGCACTGTCAGATCAAGGGCGAGAATTAGCCAGAGATTCCACCTTACGTTTGTTCCAGGCTGGACCCATGACCAGGCCCCAAGCAGTCAAGGCAATGTCAATCAAGATGGACACTTCATCCCGCGCTAGTATCTGCTTCTCTACTTTATGGCGGTTGGTACCTTGGCACTAACAGACACATCGGGTACGTAGATGGATCGGATTGCTAGGTTGCGCTCGACCACAAAGCTTATTAAAACCCATCGGCCCTAAAAAACGACGACGCAAAGAATGACATCGTGATAATTGACTGAGGTCATGTTAATAAGCTGGTTTCTAAGCATGTCGATCCCTCGGATACCCGGATATAGAAAACGCCACTAGCGGAATTATCTTCAGAGTGTCCTCCGATACCCGGACACCCCCGGCCTTTTGCCGTTCTGTTTCACAGCAAAACTCTTCTCCAAAGCATCGATGCTTCAAAATGACAATCATGGAGCAAGACAAAGGCAAGTGCTCCTCGGATTGTTTTCAAACCTCGCGGCATCGCTAATGCCGCCGTAGAACAAAGCTACGAGCGTGGCAATGATGAAGCCATCTCGGAAACCAACGGCGCCACAAGCCCTGACGAGGAAGAGCTGGCCCGGACAAAATCAACCGCCTCTATCGCAGAGACGTTCTCGTTGCCCCGAGAAATCCTCTTCATTTCCACAATATGCATGGCCCAGTTCATGACGCAGGGCGCTCTCGGAAACTGCCTCAATCTCTTGCATATCGTGGGCAATTCATTCGGCCTGGATAACCCGGCAGAGCTCAGCTGGTTGATTGCTGGGTACAGTCTGACAGTCGGCACCTTTATCCTCGTTTCGGGACGGCTTGGTGATGTTTTCGGATACAAGCGCTTGTTCCTTATAGGATTCGCCTGGTTCGCAGTCTGGTCTATGATCACAGGCCTTTCCACCTATTCCGACCATGTTCTTTTCATCTTCGCCAGGGTGCTCCAAGGCATCGGACCCGCCATCATCATGCCGAACGCACTGGCGATTCTCGGGGCGTCGTACCGGCCCGGAGCAAGAAAAACGGTCGCGTTTGCTCTCTTTGGGGCTTGCGCTCCTGGTGGCAACGTTTTTGCCGCCGCGTTCGCTGGCCTTTTCGTCAAGGATCACGAGGAGTGGTGGCCTTGGGCGTTTTACTCGTTCGCAATTGGCTTGGTCTTCATTGCCGCCGTTGCTTTCTTCGTCATTCCGGATCCGCCTCACAAGCTACAATCGGCAAACATGACCTGGCGCGAAATCTGGGACCAACTCGATATTTTGGGGGCAACAACAGGAATCACTGCGCTCATCCTCTTCAATTTCGCCTGGAACCAAGCACCGATAGTGGGATGGGAAACGCCATACGTTTACGCTCTTCTGATCGTCGGGGTAGCCTTGGTGCCCGTCTTTTTCTACGTCGAATTACGGGTAGCGTCTCATCCGCTGATACCCTTCGATGCTCTGACTAGCGAAGTCGGCTTTATCCTAGCCTGCATAGCTTGTGGTTGGTCCGCTTTCGGCATCTGGATCTACTATACCTGGCAGTTCTTTCAACTTCTACGAGGAGCGTCGCCGCTCCTGACGGCGGCGTGGATGAGTCCTGTCGCTGTATCCGGCGCAGCAGCTTCCATGATCACCGCGTGGCTGTTGCACTTTACACAGCCGGCGTTGGTCATGTTGATAGCCCTGGCATCCTTCACGACTGGAACTGTGCTGATGATGACTGCTCCTGTCGATCAGTCTTATTGGCTGCAGTCCTTCTTTAGTCTGATCATCATGACGTTTGGTATGGACATGTCGTTTCCGGCTGCGACCCTGATTCTGTCCAATGCTGTCAAGAGAGAACACCAAGGGATTGCAGCAAGCTTGGTGAGCACGGTTGTCAACTATAGCATAAGTCTGGGCCTTGGATTTGCTGCGACGGTGGAGGTTCATGTGAATGATGGCGGAAAAACAGACGAAGACGTGTTGTTTGGTTATAGAGCGGCGTGGTACATGGCGGTAGGTCTTGCAGGGCTAGGGCTTGCAATCAGCTCCATCTATTTCTATAGAAGGGTACGGAACGACGGCGTTCTTTTGAAGCGCTGAGGGCAGGGGTGTTGAAGTATGTAATACCTGGGTACTTGGTCTGCCGTCAAGCGCTGTAGACCAAAATGGAATACCAAAATGCACCACATGAAGACCATTGATGCCGGTGTAATGTAACTGAAGTCGCTTGTTCATCAGTTCTCAACTCAATAATGCCCTGTTGTTTAGTCTTGAGAACATCAGCCCATGCTCAATTACCACAGCGACGACGAGCTCCTCAGAACCCACACCGACCAGCACCTGTCTGAAGCCGACTTCAAGTGCGGAGTCAACAGCGAGAGCGGGATCGGTTGGAACGGCCTCACCGAAGACACCGAGAGCGCTTTCCAGTGTTCTGAAATCTACGGAGATGGTAGAAGGCCCTCGGGCTGGTGTGTGGCATTCGAGTAGTTTTCTGCCGAGGCCAAGTGCCACGTTTATCAGTACCCCGCCAAGGACTTTCTCGCACCTAAAGCTGGAACTGGTGTTTACTTCTACGATCAGATTTGCTGGGAGTGCTTTGAGACAGAGTAGTAGAGCTTCGGTGTGACGTAAAAGTTTCTTTCGCCGGGCTTTCGAGGGACACGGTTCAGATCGCTACATATCACTCAGAAGGTGGAAACGGCGTGCTTCCAATTAAGATGGGCTTGCTACGGTAAATCTTCAAGAGTCGAATGGAGATGGGAAGAAAAAGTGCGAACTCCCTCTTCCAGGCTAAATCATAGTATGGTGCTCAGCTGGATGCTCGCTGTATTGATGAATGCATTGTTTAACTTGTCTGTTAAATAGCATTGTCTCTCGGACAATAGTTTCCTCCAAGAGGCCGTTGCACCCTTTGTCAAAACACCCATCCAATTTACAACAGCCTTAAATACCGGCGTAGCGAATGTTTGGCTTCGGAGGTTTCTTCATCCCCTCGCCCAGAAAGTAATCAACATGATGCGACTGCATGTATCCCTTCAGCGTCATGGCATTTCGATATGCCGGGTTATGTGGCAGAGTATACAGCCGAATATCGCTTGGAATATCAGTCGTAAAGATAATCAGCTCGCTGTAGTCTGCGTTGGTCAGGATAACCTCCTCGCGCCAGTCTCCAAAAATGTCCCCGATAAACGCTGGGTACCGTCCCGAAGGAGTGATGGCGCCGTAGTCCGAGTCCTTGAGTAACCTAGGTATATCATTTGACGATGTTGGGTTCTCCCAATCCCACTTTTCGATGCGGCCGTCGTTGAATAGCTCGAGGAGCTCGTCGCCGTCCCACCAAATCCCCAGATGCGGCCATGGGGCCAGCTCTGTATCGGATTCAGTGAGTTCATCAGACGGCGCGTTGTAGATGCCTGAAAACGACCAGACTTCCATGCCATCATATCGTGGGTCGATATCGCCAACCATGCCACGGCCAATATCGGTCACATTGTCGCCAAAGTGCTCCCAGAGCAGCGTTCCGTCAGTGGCATCGTAATAGTACTCATACAGCTTGCTCGGGTTCCTCTGTTGCACGCCGTAGCCCTGTAATCCGTCGCGGCTAGGGTCCATCTTGGCAATGTGAAAACGGTCTCCGTGGATGATACCCTCTGGTCCCAAAAGGTAGCGCACGCTGCCGTCGCCGTTGAGCATGAATCCGATCTCAGCTACTTCACCTTTTCCATCGCCGTTGACGTCGATGATGCGCGTGTTGTGTCCGTCTGGCGCGTCTTGGTCTCCTCGCAGCCACTTCCACTCCATGGTGACGTCGCTACCATCGAAGGTCCAAGCCGCTATCATCAGGTTGAAGTCGCCGGTTCCAATGCGGTTCTTGCAGTATGTGACTAGGTGAGGTCGCACACCGTCCAAGTAGCCGACTCCGAAGCGAGCGCCCATGGGTCCGTCGGACAAGTAGTCGTCCGGAATTTGAGCCGCAGAACGAAGGGCGCCAGTCTTGCCGTCAAGGATTGCGACGTATTGAATGTTGTCATCGCTGCCTTTGTCAAATGTCTCTCCGTCGCCAAATGTGACGCCGTTGGCAATGCGGACTGCCACCTCGGCATAGCCATCGCTGTCAAAGTCGTAGACGGTAACACCATCCCAGTGGCCGACGTCGATTGTTGCCGAGCTCGGTTCAATGTTGTCCTGATCTTCACTGTTTGGTCCCATGTTGATCTCCCAGAGAAACGTGCCGTCGCTGCGGTATGCTTCCAATGTCTGGGGCGATGTCTGTCGATCGAGGACGTAGTCATACTCTCCGTCGCCATCGAGGTCGCCTACCCAGACGAACTTGATTTGGCCACCCGCCTTGATAGGGATACGAACTGCTGGCTCTTCCGTGTTGCTGGATGGGAGCGTGAACTTGCTGCTCGCTTTGCTCTCTTTGCCATCCACGACCGATCGTACTTGGTACGTGTTGGAGTCATCAAGATCGGCTTCAGAGTCGAGAAAATTGGTCCCCTTCGTCAGGACGTCGGAGTTGATGCGTTTGGAACTACCGTCGCCAGTCGCACGGTAGACGTTGAAACCAATGTCGTCAGGGTCAAGACCCAATAGTCGCCAACTGACTAGGACATGCGTCTCGTTGGCGCGTACCGCGACAACACCTCGGCCGAGGTTCTCCATCGGTCGTGGCTCTGTCGCGGCGGACACCAAGGCAAAGAAAGCCGCTGCGGCCGCAAGACCAGCTCTGAGAGAGAACGATTTCATGATGGCGAAGGTGGCATATGATCTTGTATTGAGATGGTGCCGATGCTGGTTGATGCTTCTATCTAGGGGCGATGAGAATGCTCCTTTATACTTCTTCATACCTCCTTTTTCGTGAGCATGAGAAGCCCTTGACAACCCGGAAGATTGTGAATGGGGTTCAATGAAACACGGCCGAGCGGAGGACAATTGCTATTGGGGGGAAATTCGGGGGAAATTCGTGGGGAAAAAGCGTGCCGGTAGATCCCCCGCAATCGGACCATCTTGGCTCAAAGAGGAATGCAACGTCGAGGTCTAAATCTTTGTATTAGGCCGATGGCCGGGCGACCTCTTCCGTCGAAGGAAGAATAAATCTCGTTTTCAACGGAGTTCGGGGTTTGTCGTTCCATTCCCTATGGATCTGAATTTTCCATACCCAAATGATGTTCGGTTCGCACTTCATCACTGTTTATTCCATTGAACTTCGTACTTCTTCTGTAAGAGCAGGGACAGGCAGGATTATCCAGATTTTAATCTCTGACTTAAAGCTATTATGCTGTATAATTATCTGCATCTATTCAACTGACCATCCTCTGGTTTCCCTCATCTCAATGTCAGAACTGTGCGTTTAGTGAAAATAGCGAATGTGCCTGAGGCAAGACAGTGCTGTAGTTTATCGCACGTTCACAACGATCTTACCCTTTGCCCGTTTTGATTCCAATCTCTCAAACGCCTGATAATGTCAGTTTGTGTGGGGGGAGGATGTCAAGAGAGTGGTTGGAATCCTTACTTGGGCAGCATCATCCATCTCATATCTCGAGTCGATTGGGACCTCTTTGATCCATCCGTTGTCGAACCATTCCGAAGTCTCCTTCGCCCTGGCATTGCTCGGAGAGTTGTTAACACGCAGGTATGCACGAGGGGTGCCGCCCAAAATGACCGGTAGCTTGGCATTAATCAAAGACATGAAGCCTCCCGCGATGCTGAGGACCTTCCCGCTGGGCTTCAGGTAGCCAGGGCACCTCTTGTAGAGTGTCTGATTCCCGATGCAGTCAAGGATGGTATCGAACGACTCGTCTCCAAACCTGGCGGATAAGTGATCGTACAGAGAATCGTGGGCAGTGTAGTCAATAACCTAGACAGTGTTAGAAGCTTATAGTCAACATGGGAGAGATTAAACTCACCTCCTCAGCGCCGAGTCGCCGGACCATGGCCTCGTTTTTCCCAGAGCAGATGGCCGTGACGTGCGCTCCCTTGGCTCGGAGGACCTGCACGACGAAGCAACCGACGCCGCCACTAGCACCATTGACCAAGACCCTGTCTCCTTTGGTGACATTCGCCGCCTCAACCATGATGGCAGTAGTCTGTCCCGCGACTCCCATGAGCGCAGCGGCTTCTCCAGCGTCCAGGTCCATTGGTTTCTCCGCAACAGTATGCGCCGGCACGACGATGTACTCGCACAGCGTGCCAAAGCCTCGGAAGATCTGCATGGTGGCCACGGTGCCGCACACGGTCACCCCAACGCGAATGTCGGGCTTAGATGACGAGACAGACGGCCCGATCTGGATAATTTCGCCGGCAAAATCGACAGCTGGGATGGCGTTTCTCCGAATGGCAGTCGGCACGCGCATGAGGACGAGATCGAGGGGGTTGATGGCGGCATGGGATACTCTGACTAGTATATCGCTGCCTTTGGGGGGTGCTGGAGTCGGCCATGTTTTAAGCGTCAGGGCGTGTTTGGGCTCTCCTGACTGCACGATGACCCACGCCTTCATTGAAGACGGCGTCAAAGTCTTTTTGGACATGCTGTAATGATGGAGTGGATTGACCAACGAATTGGAGTCTCTTGCTTCGTTGCATCTTGAGTAGACAATAAACAGGTCGACTGCAAAGCTCTTTTATATTGGTCATGGAGTTCTCCTGGACGTTGGATACAGCTACCATGTTGGGAATATGTGTAAGCCACTTTCCCCGACTGATGATCAAGCGGATGCGCTCGTCGCGAGGTGGATGGGATTGCCTAAAACGGAATGGCCTCCCAATTCCGCTTGACAAATCGTTGGTGGTCCCAGCTTCACCGGCGTATCCGCATTCCTCTTTCATCTTTCCATTTCACACCATCGCTCAGTTGCTCACCTTTACCAAATCTGAAGACGACATGGACGAGGAGCAACCTCCTCAAGAACGACGGCGTCGCCAACGTGCCCAAGGGAAAAGGGTCCGGACTGGCTGCGAGCGTTGTCGCGCACGCCGGCGGAAGTGTGAGTCGGGCATATGAGAAACTGTCCACAGCGGCCACCAAGTTGCCCATTTCTATCGGCTAACTAACTTCTGACGCAGGTGATGAAGAAAGACCAACGTGTGGGCTTTGTACTAGCGCAAATGTCGAATGCCAGTATAAAACACGCCTAACGTTCCTTGAAAAGAACGCGCAGACCCTCACTCGAGGTGTCGTCCGGGATACGGCACCGAAGGACGCTACTTATTCGAACGTCAAGGTAAAGGCTCTCTAGATCTACCGAGCGCGCGCTAACGTAGTAAATTGTCGTCATCTAGTTTGTCGCCGAAGAACATGGATCTTCTATGAAACTATCCGAGAGAACTTTATCGCCTTCAAGGGTGACAGAGAACAAGGTCCATCACTCTCGAAAGGAAGCAATAAAATCCCAGGCGTGTCTAGAGGACGCCAACATTGTCCAGCGACATCCGGGGATGGAGGAGATCGACCAGTCTAGTCCACAGCGCTTGGAGCAGGCTGCTGAAATCTATGAAGAAGCTGTCTCTGCATCTTTTGTCTCGTTGGACGGCCCTGACAGAGTAACACCACTCAGCGACCTGCGCCGCTCAACCAGCTCCGAAATGAGGATGATAGCGAAACCGCCAGCGGGAAATATCCCCCTCAAGAGTAACGGAATCGCTCTTTTGAAGCATTACATCTATCACGTCGCTCCTTGGGTGAGTTCTGTCTTCAACGTTCCCGTATCAAGCCCTCGAATTAGGCTAAACCTGTAACTATTTTCCACCTGCATAGCTTGATATACTTGACTTGAGACAGACATTCGGTCTTCTCATCCCGCGGCTTGCCATGACTTCGCCGCTTGTGCTTGATGTTGTGCTCAAGCTGGCCGCTGTATCCAGCGGGTCTAACGCGGAAGATGTAGAGAAGTACGGGATTGGATCTTCAAACCTGTTTGCCGCCTCCCTCCGGCCGGAGACGCTATCTGCACCTACCGTCTTGCACCACCTAGTAGCGTTCATCTTCCTCAAAACACAGCTTTTTGCCGGGTCAGGTCCGGAAAAGTGGGAGCCGACATTTGTCTCTGGAGGGCCAGTGCCAAGCTTCATGGGGTTTGACTTTGGGGATCTCAGCCACCGCAGAATTTGCGTCGCTACGGTGACTTTGATGTCGAGGTTGGGTATGTCACCATCAATGACTAGTTTCTTACATGGTGGCTGATGCTAAGATGGCCAAAGAGATCGCATACTCCCTCATCCACGAAATAGCCCCAGCCGTTGGCTCCGCGGTCCTCTATGAGATGCTGGATTCGCCGGAGAATACGGATGCTGAGGAGAAAAGTTTCCAGGCGAGTTTGAGAGGTTCTCTCCGTTGTCTTGTCCTCTTGATTGATGTCATGGGCCTTTGCTTGCAGCCAGCGGATCAAGACACGAGCTCATTCTCTGTCCGGACTGGACCTTGGATGTCAAAAGTCGACAGATGGAAGCAACTTTACAATGACTTGAGGGCCTGGCACGTCGATCGTTGTCCAGACCTCCAAGAACTGGCTGAGCTCGACGAAAACGGCACCCTATTTCCCACGGTACTCTTCACTAGCAGGGTTGGTGCCGCTACTAGCATCCTCTACCACGTCACCATGTTCCTACTACTACGCCACCGACCCCGAAGTATCCGTCTCTACGAAGAGTATCCCCAGATCGAAGCCATGGAAGCGCAAGTATCTCCACAGTGGCACGCACGGCGCGTGTGCGGCATTGCACTTAGCAGCGACTCGCAGCACACTGAGTGCTGGGATCCTTGCACCATCGCAGCCTTTGCCCTCGCCGCTAGAGGAATGACGCACCATGACCAGCAAATAGAGCTGCTCTCATGCTTGCAGCGCGTCAAGACTTCAGGATGGCGTGTCGAGGGTTTGGTCCGGAACCTCCGTGATGAATGGGGATTGTACGGTGCTTAAGGCAGTTGAACACACGAAGTCAGAAGACCCTGGTCGTTGACATGACTATTCTAGCCAATTTTGTGTTTCGAGAGGCCAACTCAGTACAATGGTTGCATAGTTGGGCACATATCGTCCGCAGTAACGTTAACCCTGAGCTGAGGAAGATAATTTGGTATGCAAGTTTCTTGTCTGGGTTTCATGGTAAATAACCAGACAGTATACAGGTAATGTCAGGCCTTTTCTATACAAGTGTACCGAGTCCCTCACAATTGAAGGCTGCTTGCTACTGGGAATAATCGATCGTCAGCGCTATCCTGACCTGGGCGTATTAAAATCCAACGCGTAAGCGCTAACAAGGAAGAGCTTCGCTTGTAGATTAGGTAATCGTCATAGCTTTATCCAACAAGACAAAAGTGATTTAAAAGCAAGGGGAGACTTGCTTTTATTTCATCACTTCAAACTGGTGTGCCAATTCTTTCTCTCACCTAGATCATGCTCCGTGAGATTGCGTATAGCCTCGTGGGCTTTGTTCTGCTTGCTTTTGCGACAGAATGGGCGCTCACTCTTTTTGACGACCCCCGCGAGCCGAAGCGTGTCCAGCCGAGAGTGCCGCTGCTTGGACATTTGCTGGGGATGATGCAATATGGGGCATCATACTACAACCAGACGAGGTAAAGCGCGTGAACCTTGACAAGATTAGACCAAAAATTAATCACATTGAACAGCAAGAAGACGAATGCGGAAATCTACACACTCAACATCTTCAACACTAAGCTCTACGTGGCCAACACGCAGCGGCTGACGCCCCCAATTATGAAGGCATCCAAGACCCTGACATTTCGACCATTCATGCAAACTGCTGTGAAGCTCATGGGAAAAGCCAGCAATGAGACTTACGAGATCTTTGGTACCGACATGGTCAACGACTTCAGCCATGCCATGAAAAACAGCCTGGCGCCTGGGCCTTATCTGGACGAACAGAACCTAAGAATGGGCAAGCGTGCCATCATGGATCTCGATGCCTTATCTCAGACACCCAGTGTGTTTTTGCTTGAATGGGCACGGCACGCTGTTGTGCAAGCCAGCAGCTGTGGCATCTTTGGCGAGGAGCACCCATTTCGCGATCCAGCAGTTGAAACGGGCTTTTGGTAAGTGGAAAGGCCCCCCCTCCAGTGGATATACATACTCACGGTGCCTAGGACATGGCAGGGCTATCTTCCTCTGCAGATGGTGGGTCTGGACCTCTTGCGAAAAGGCGACGCGGCCAGAGAAATCGTCTTCAAAGCCTTTCGGGAATACTGCAAGGCGGTTCCAGACGATGCATCACACCTCTTCCGCGAGCGAACTCGGACGATGCGGGAGGCGGGCATCTGCGAAGAGGACATTTCGAGGCAGCAATCTACTTTCGGGACTGCTGCATTTGCCAATAGCATCCCGGCGCTGTACTGGACCATCCACGAGCTCTTCTCGCGTCCTGACATTTTGGAGCAGGTACGAGATCAGGTCGCCTCCCAAGCAGTCAGTGGAAGAAGCGACTCTGGATTTACGCTGGACGTATCTTTATTGAAAACCAAATGTCCCTTGATCTTGTCGGTTTACCAGGAAACGCAGCGGACGAGACACATCCATGCCAACATTAGAAAGGTCACTGCGGACACGCTGCTGGACGGAAAATATCTCCTTAAAGCCGGCAACTACGTGCAGATGCCAGGCCAACCGATTCACACCAACCCAGATATCTGGGGCAGTTCAGCAGAGGACTTTGATCCGTACCGCTTCGTGCCCAAAGACGCCGCGGGTCGGAAGTCGGTTGCGCCGAGTAGCTTCCTCGCCTGGGGTGCGCCGCCTCACTTATGTCCTGCCCGGCAATTTGCATCCACCGAGATTCTTCTCGTGGTAGCTTTACTTGCGCTGCGCTACGATCTGGTCCCCGCGAATGGAGGGGAGTGGGGAGGGAACCCGGCAGTGAACACGGGCGATCTCGTAAGTATGTACAACCCGAAGAAGGATATCCAGGTTGAGATCAAGGAGCGAGAGAAGTGGTCAGGAACGTGGAGTTTGGAAATGGGCGATAGTATGACTCGCATCCCTCTTGCTTCGGGATGAAGATGTATTCGAGAAGGCTATTTCCATCTTTGCAAGTTGCTCGATAGTTGTGCTCCATTTTACAATGAGGTTGAAGAAAACGAGAATTGTCCAGCATTTGGTCAAGATGATAACAAGATTGATGATGAGCGATAGAACACTAGTCCAGGTTATTAATTCCAATTATTTCAGCTATCTTGATCCGTATTTTCTGCCTCTGCGTACACAAGAGTTTCTCCTTCTTCAAATGACCACCCGGAACCCCCCGCCTTTGTGTCGTTTTTCAGAAAACAATTACCACCCAACTCTTTGACTATGGCTTTCATTTCGGCGTTGAAGACAACGCTTCTACATTTGGCCCCAGTCTGCTCTTTGGTATCTCTTTCGATCATAGTACCACACGCGTTCAAGCAGTCGTCGAGAGAGTACGCGATTATAGGCGCGACATCGGCAATAGGCCCGCCACGGCTCCCAAGTTCGCCAGCAGGAGCGTTCACACCGCAGTACCAGGTAAAGTCGTAGCCGCGGTTGGATTTGAAGGTTGTCGGTGTTTGGAAGCTGTCGGGGCATTTGAGTTGCACCAAATCGATGGACGTTGCAGCTCTTTGGACGTATGGGGACGAGTCATTGTTAGAGGACGTAATGTTGCTGTCGAGTGCGGGGCACGAAGTTGTTTCCGCGGGTTTTGCGGGAGAAGAATCTGAACTAAACGCCGCAATGTTAGCATAGTGCTATTGTTGATCTGAACCTTGAAAAACTTGTTGCATACTTGTGACAGTTTGCAAGTGCAGCGCCGCATCCTCCTCCCACTGCTCCACCCACGGTGATGGCAGTAACGACGCCGATTAGAATCCCAAAGGTCCAGATACCGAGGCCGAATGGGAGCGGAGCCTGGCGTTGCGGCAGAGGCTCTAGGAAAGTGTCATCTTTTGTTGGGCTGTAGTAGGAGATTGCTTCAGGTGCTTCCGCTCCGTATACCTGGAGGCCCTCGCTGTCAGACTGTTGCATCATCCTACGGTAAAGAGCCCAGGTGGGGAACAAGCAGATGTTTTCAAAGTTGGGATTATTTGGCTTTGTATGACTGCGGCGAAGAGTGAAACAAATGGAAAGAGCGCAGAGCAATTGAGACGCAGCCTGGTGCTTATTAACATGACGGCTCTGTGTTGCGCGGCGCAGCCAATTTTCAAAGGAATACGAAGTAGACTGTCTAATTATAGTGATGGAATCCTGCTGAAAGCCCGTTTCGGCTCTGCCATAGGGTGCGGCTGAACGGAGACCTTCAATCATTGGCTATTACACGCACATTATCACCAGCCCCCAATTCTCGTTAAGTCGAGGGACAAGCAAGAGCTTCCGCCAAGCTTAAGGCTGAGGCTGGGACAGTTAAATGTGGTAGTACCGTGCAGTGAGCTCATGCATGGGGAATAAGCACACACTTGTCAGCATGATTGCAGACCGAACTTACGATGCCCACATGCAGTCCCTGATCGTCTGCGGCTCTCAGTTCATTGTGGGCCAGGGCAGCCGAGCTCTTTATCTGCCTCTACTTGGCCAGGACGATAGTAAAGAGTCATCTCGAGCATAATATGCAGCCTGGCCACCTGAGAGAAGCAATTGCTACGGTCGTCAGCCTTGAAACGCAGTACAGTTGATCTCCTGGGGGTGCTGTTGAATTGGGCAATTTACATAGCCACAGCTTCGCCACGACTTCGCCACCATGCAAAGACACGGAATCGCAGCATCGCCGTGCATGCAAGATTGACTATAGATAGGCGACTGCTTCTTCCACCTAGTCGCACTCCAAAGGAACCGAAAATTCACGTTAACACTGCGGCGACCTGCAAGAATGAGGCTCATCGAAGCTCGAACGCTGGTCGATGAGCAGCGAATCACTTTCAAAGAGTTCTACGGCAGTAATATACCCGACTACGCAATTATTTCCCACACGTGGGACCAGGATCAAACCAAGGAAGTTACATACGATGACTGCATCGCTGGAAACCCCAGCTCGGGGACAGGATACGACAAGATCCACAACACGTGCGAATTAGCTCTGGATGATGGCATCGAATACGTATGGATTGACACGTGCTGCATCAACAAGTCCAGCAGTGCCGAGCTGACAGAAGCCATCAACTCCATGTTTCCGTGGTATCAACAGGCGACAGTCTGTTATGCACATCTCGCAGACTTGGATGGCGCTGAATCGATGAAAAGCTGCAGATGGTTTAGTCGCGGATGGACATTGCAGGAGCTCATTGCGCCAAAGTCTATGGCTTTTTATGACCGCTCGTGGACTTGCGTTGGGAGCAAAACGAGCCTGATCTACAAGCTCTCCGCAATCACCGGAATCGATGTCGACATTTTGAGTCACGACGCTCCTCTCTCGTCCACATGCATCGCAAAACGGCTTTCCTGGGCTGCCAAACGCGAGACGACCCGAGTCGAAGACATGGCCTATTGCTTGCTGGGGATATGCAACATCAACATGCCTATGCTCTACGGGGAAGGAAACAAAGCATTCCGTCGCTTGCAAGAAGAAATCGTACGATCAACCTACGATCTCAGCCTTCTTGCCTGGACCCCACCGACGACAACGCGTGGTGACTATTGCGGATTTCTCGCCGAATCTGTCAGCGACTTCAAAGGATGCTCTAAGATGTACTCGGTCACAGACTCCCTCTTGGATGAGGGCGAAATGACCATCACGAACAAGGGTCTCAGAATCAAGGCGTCAGAGTACATTCTGAAGTATGCGCGGGTAACGCATCGGTACGCCGTCAAACTCGACTGCATGATTCCGGGCCGCAGTGGAATCTTCCTATCCATCCCCATGCGCAAGATTGGGCCCAACATATTCATAAGAGCCCGAACTGTTGACAAAGCGCCCTCATTTAGCCTCGTGGATCTCTCTTCCAGTGGATTCAACAGATTACGCACCTTCACTCTCCTCTCAAGTTTACCACCTGCGCGTATCCCACGACAGATCTCCTCAGGCGACAGTCCAAATGCTGTTTCGTCTAGTCGCTTCACGGTAGTTCAAATGCGACTGCCCGCCGAAATTGCGCAAGCCGACACCGAAATCAGCCCTGTCAAATACTGGGATGCTGAAGATTGTGCCTTTTTCGGCACTCGCAGCCTACTACAGTATTGGGGCGCGGTTAGGCTCAGTAACGGCGTGGTGTTTCTGTGTTTCTGGTATAGAAAGGTGAATGACTGGATGTTTCGGGGGACGCTACTGAAAACAGAGAGCAAAGCTTCGCAGGAGCTGACGAAAAATCTGTTCAGTGTCGCGGATGAATTCGACTTTCAAGCATTCACCGTCATGAACCTGTTGGAAGCGGCTCAAACTGACATGGCGTCTATTCCAGTCGTGACTCGGAACGGGTTCGTAAGAATCTCGTTTAGAGTTAGACGTGCCGATGATGTGAACCTATGTAGTGGCCCACGGTGGGAGGTACAGATTCATCAGAGCCGCGAGTATTAATTCGTGTCCCTAAGCCTTCAGTGGTAGGGAGGGTTGGATCCTTGGAAATTTCTTCGAGTTCCTACGTCGCATGCGCAAAAGATGAAGAGCTGGATGTCCCGATCTGAGTCTGGAGGTAACAATTACTTATGTCTGTTTAAATATGATGGGGCCCGTCAAACCTAGCCGGTAACTGTCGGTAAATGCTGTTCCGGGTGAAACATACTTGTCGTACGTGTTACGTACTTGCTCAACCCATTGTGGCTACTACGTTCCAGAAGAATGCAGTTCCGGCTAAGACGGCTTGAGGGCTGCAGCACTTGATCGTAAATCTCTCCTCTGCTGAAGGGCCTTGACCCATACCCCTGCGTCGCTAGTAGATGCTGCCAATTTATCAATCAGCTAACCATGCATCTTATCAATCAGCTGTTCATTCCGTATCCAGCCCGATCCTCGGCCCCACGCCATCTGACAGCTGAGACTGGATCGGCTCGTCGCTGTGTGGGCCCTCGTCGACGCATCCTGCACCCAATGCAAGGAATTGACAAAAGTTCAATTCCAATGCAAGGATAATACTTGACAATAAACCCCCATGCTTCTTGGTTCATCCCTCGGTATAAATAGGCATCGCCACCCGCAAAACCTTCACTGCAATCTGTCAAGAACTCCGGGTATTACTTCCACACCAGCCAGAATAGCCACCCCAGCAATATTCCTCGTACCTCCATCATGTCCTCCCCATCCGTAAGTTCTGAGGGCAATAAGCCTTGGCATGACACCTTTGTCTCCTAACACCTCCAAGAAACTCCTCATCGCGGCCATGGCCTTTTCGACCCTCGGCTCCGCTTTACCCACCGAAGACAACAAACTCCAAGTCCGCGGCGATTGCTACGGGTATACGGATTATCAAGCCTGCGTCAATGGAAAGAAGGCAACGGATTGTCCCAACACGGGGCTGAACGTTGGGCTGTGCATCATCCCGATCCAACAGGCTTGCCTGGAGGCGTGCTCTTCTACGTAGCTGCTGGAAGGCCTACTATGTTTTATTTTACTTTGTGGTAGCTAAAACATCTTGTTAGAGCGGACAGCCGTACGGAAGTATCGATCTGTCAGAAGTAAAGGACATTATTTAAGACTTTTCACCCCGATGGACAACTTTCTGAATCACTGTTCAAGTCACTAGCTGTATCGCGGTCGACTCGCCCCAGAGCCGACCGCGATACACTTAGTGTGCAACTGCCAGGCCCACATGGTCGGCCACGCGGTTCGCGGCACGCGGCTGGCGGCTGTCGATTGACCAGCCATGTTCCCAGTCGAAGTAAGGCTGACGACGAAGTAAAACATATACAAACACGAGTCATTCCCCTCCGCAGCCCGTAGAAGTATTGGTCGTATTTTCAAAAGAATATCTAGCCAATACAACTTCATTCATCGGCCCAACCCCGCCAAGCTGTGTGCTGTCATCAGGCAGCAGCGGGGGCTGCAGTAAGACTGCATGCCAACAGCGCAAGGCGACCAGTAGCAGTCGAAGGCGCGGAAACATCATGTCGCACGCCGTTTTCTTCCGCTATCCGACAAGCTTATTCTCCTCACCATCGGCATCAGGTTCTTCAAAATGTCGCCAGATGCAGAGGAAAGCGCCCACGATGAGCCGCCAGCGGCATCCTGGGCAGAGACTACAGCAAGTCTAGATGGCCATCTCAGCTTTGACACGCCGAATCACTCGGGGAATCCAGATGTCGACACCAGCCCCACGTTCCCATCAGAGGCGGCTCCAGCCACAACCAAACCTGTCGATATGGCGTCTCAGGCCTCAACCTACACCATGCAGCTTGTCCATGTCCCCCGTATCCAAGCTACGCTTCAACAAAAGAGGCGGCTGCTCTCACAGCGGTTCACCTCATCCACGTCGCCATCCAACATCCCGCTTTATCCAGGACCAGGACCCGACAGTTTGACGCAGTACGGTCTCCCAGATCCCTCGGGAGTCATCTATCTCGATGGGAACTGGGTAGAGCTGTCGTCCCCCATCCAGTCCATGCCTCCTCAGCAGGGCTCTGGAGGATGGTACTTTGGAGCAGCTCCGGTACCCCCCTACATCCAGTACGTCCCAGCTCAGCAATACCCTCCTCCGATGGGCCAAAACCAGCTTTCCCGTGGAATGCCACCACCGCCTACATGGGGCTTTGGGAATCCCCCACGACAAAGTGCGATACCTCCAAGCCGAATGCCGCCAGGTCCCCCCAGAATGGGTCCTCCTAAAGCGGCCAAGGTGATCAACGTCGTCGTCCCGCGTGACGAATCTGAGTCTGAGGAGGAGCCGCCACCTCAGCACAATCCTTTCGACGACTCTAAATCAGATGATGGCGCATCAGACTCTGACAGTTCAGACACGTCTTCGAGTACCTCGTCGTCAACAAACAGAAAGACCACGCACTGGCCCGACATTCGTCTACTCCCCAAGAGCAACGATGCACCCTACGACTCAAAGGATGCATCGCCAGCGGCAACGGAGTGGGAGCGCCAGAAACGGGAGCTTGGCGACAAGAACGCAGCATTGGATCAACTCATGTCTATGGTGGGAATCGAAGAAGTCAAGGCCGAGTTTCTCAAGGTCAAGGCCACCGTTGAAGCCGCGCGCTCTCGAAAAGGTCGGCTGAGGCGACAGGGTCTTAACATGGCTCTTATGGGGAATCCAGGAACAGGTAAACGATGTCCCATCCTTAAAAAGAAATCGGCTATTTTTGTAGCTTGGATCACTGACAACTCCCAGGCAAGAGAACCCTAGCAGCGCTGTACCATGCCTTTCTCTCCGAATGTGGCGTTTGGCCTGACACAACACATGGCCGTGTTCATTACGAGTTAAGATCTGGTTCGAAGTTAGATCCGGAAGATCTCGATGGAGACCTCGGCCGTTTTAAAAATGGCGTGGTATGTTTCGCTAAGCCTGCTGTCTACTGAACAAACTGACCCATTTTGTCTTTGTAGTTTCTGTTCATTGATTCCGTTGAAAATCTCGACAAAAAGCACAGAAGCGCCTTGCTGTCTGTTTTAGACTGGCATGCCGACAGACTCGTCGTCGTTCTAGCAGGAAGTCCCGAAGGACTGACGGAGCTTCTCGGCAGCAGACCTCATGGCCGATGGGAGTTCTGGCGAAAATTAGCACTCAATGATTATAGCGACGAGCAACTACACACAATCCTCCTGAGACTGATACACCACAACTCCTTCGAGATCGCCGACGGCGTCGACAGTCGATGGCCTCTGATTGCTGCTAAGCGGGTGGGTCAGAGCCGAGGTTCTGAAGGGTTTGGCAACGTATACGACTTGGTTGTAGCGTTTGAGAAGATGCTTGATCGTCACTCGGCTCGAGTGGACAAGGTCCGAGAGCCGAAGCCCCAAAAAGATGACAAGGCGAAGAAGGCCGCAACAGCAGATTCTCAAGACGAAGACAAGGAGTCTGTCGCTGAAGAGGCGGAAAAGGAGAAAGTTTCAGAGGCGGGTGATGCTACACCGAAACAAGGACAAAAGGTCGTCGAAAATAAAGAGGTTAGAGAAGCGGACTTACATGGTGGCAAAGGTCATGATGACGTTGCGAAAACACCTTTGCTCGCCACGGAGGAACCTCAGCAAGTTCGAGCCGCAGACACACACGATGGTGGCAGTCAAAGTGTAACCCCAGAGCCTCCCACTTTGAACGTTAAAGGCCAAAAGACCAGGGATGAGAACCAAGACGAATCTATCGAGTCACCGTTGCTTACGGTAGGAGAGCGCAAAGAGTTCATCGAGGCTGCAGAGGGCGAGGACATCCAAAAGCAAACGAAAGAAGCGACTCCAATTACGAAAAGAAGTACAGAATCCAGTGAGGAAAAGAGCAAAAGCAACGGCAACCAAGACGATCATCCAAAGTCGCCTTTGATCGTAGATGGAAACCCCACGCAGCACAAGGAGGAAGACGTACAGAATGACGGCAACAACCGCTCGGCTGACATACTACCAGCGCTGCACGGGAGCAGCAAGGATGACAAAGACGATAAAGACGACAATAACGACGAGGATGTCCAGAACATCAAGGACAACATGGATGAAAAGGAAGATCTAGAAGGTCAAAAACTCGAGGAGGAAGAGTCCGAGGATAAAACTGCCCAAGACAAACCTGTGGAGCGACCTGTCCTCACCATGGAAGACATCCTAGGACCGGAGCCTACCGACGTACGACTCCACAGCGCCGCATGGAAGGAACTTGATGGAATGGCGGGCCTCGAGGACATCAAGAAGACAATCGGAGACCTGATGGATCGTGCAAGAGTCAACTATCACCGGGAACTCGCAGGCAAGGAGCGTCTCCACACATCGCTGAACCGCGTGTTTCTAGGACCGCCCGGGACCGGAAAGTCCACAGTTGCCAAGCTTTACGGCCAGATCCTAGCAGATATCGGGCTCGTCTCTATCAACAACGTGGTTGTGACGACGCCTGGGGACTTCATCAGCGAGTACATAGGCGAGACGGAAGTCAAGACGGTCGCCATCCTGAATGCCACCATCGGTCAGGTACTGATCATCGACGACGCGCATACCTTCTACCAAGGCACGGATCGGAAGTCTTCCCACGACACCGACGACTATCGACTAGGTTGCTTGGACATGATCGTGTCCAAGGTTCACAACAAGCCGGGCGATAACAGGTGCGTCATTCTCGCGGGATACGCCGATGTCATGGAGGAAATGTTCCGCCACGTAAATCCCGGACTCCGAAGACGGTTCCCTCTCGAGAGTGCTTTCCGCTTCAAGGACTATGATGATGTACAGCTCAACCAGATTCTGCGGCAAAGGATGGCCGAGGAGGACATCACAGCGAAACAGCCGGCCATGGACGTCGCGGCTGAGGTCCTACGCAGGATGAGGGATAGACCCAACTTTGGCAACGGTGGTGATGTCCAAAATTTGCTTGACCTGGCAAAGGCTCGCTTCCTAAAGAGAACTTCGGAGAAAGATGGTCGTCTCAACGATAGGGACGAAATTAGCAATGACAAAGTAGCTGAGATGTCAGCTGAGGACGAATTATCAGGCGTCATTGTCCTCGAGCAGCAAGACTTCGATCCGGAATGGAACCGTGGCGCCAATGCAAGCACACGCTGCAGCAGCCTCTTTGAGGGCCTGATTGGCTTTGAAACTATCACCGACGAGCTGCAAGACTACCAGCGCATCGCGGCCAACATGCGACGCCACGGAAAAGATCCGCGTCGGAGAATCCCCTTTACCTTTGTCTTTAGGGGGCCTCCGGGGACGGGAAAGACGCACACGGCTCGCATCATCGGCCAGATCTTCTACGACATGGGCTTCTTATCTACCAATGAGGTTGTCGAGTGTTCGGCAAGCCAGCTCATCGCGGAGTGGATGGGCCAAACCGCACCCATGGTAGTCAATCTGCTTGAACGGTCGCTGGGGAAGGTGTTGTTTATCGATGAGGCCTACCGGCTGAGTAGCAAGGGAGTTCGGTCTTCGGGAGGGAGGAGCTATGAGGATGAGGCTGTTGGCGAGCTCGTTGACTGCATGACCAAGCCACGATACTTCAACAAACTGATCATTGTCCTGGCGGGGTACGACCAAGGCATGGACGCTTTGATGAGGTCCAACCCAGGCCTACGCGGCCGATTCCCCACAGACATCATGTTCCGCCCCATGACGCCTGTGCAGTGCAAGCAGCACCTAATCAATCTCATCCACGAGGACGGCATCTTCATCCGCGACGGACCTGACGTCAGCGAGGAGGACGGAAAAGAAGTGCTCCTGCTCTTCCACAAGCTGGGTCTGACGCCGGATTGGGCCAGTGCCCGCGACGTGAAGACGGCGGCGGGCATTGTTGTGGCCGAGGTGTACCGCAGGGATCCCGAGGATCTCAAGGTGGAAGAAGATGCGCCGGCTGATGCTGGGTATGATGCGAGGTTTAGCGTCACGACTAGGGATTTGGTCGAGTGTTTGAGTTCGTTGTTGAGAACGAGGGTGCGGCGGACTGGTGTAAAATGATTTGTTGAGATCAATAGACCGTTTGCGTTTATAGCAGTCTAAGCGAAGGGTACTGTTGGTGAGTTTTTCTGCTGTAACATAAGGCTTAATAGCCGTAAGTTCAGTATACCAATCTTCCAAATTACAAGCATAAGTGGGCTATCGTCTATCTACTCGTCTATCGAGAGGTACTTTCACACCCGAGGCATCGCTGGGCCAGTTCTTACAGGCGCTGCATCACCGCAGTCTGCACCACGAGTGCCTTCTGTATAAGCCGGTACGACAGACAGGCCACACGCGTCCTTTAGGTGCGATGCTACGTCGTGGATCCCCCAAAGTCATGTTTCGAGCCAGAACTACCGATCATCGATTCCTTCTCGAAGTCGATGGCAAGGAGCACACTACAAGTTGTAAGTAATAACTGCAGTTCGCCGTCGTCCCAGCACGCCCCAGTAGCCAAGAAGACCCAGCCGCCTGGTCTCTGCTTCTGCTATACTCTCCAGCATCTTCATATAATGCGTTGTCGAACCCGGAGCGGGGACCCTTGCTTTCGAGGCGTTCGATGTATTCGACAAAAAGGAACGGCAGGGGTCTTCCTAGTCCCGATGAACGTTCGAAGTCATCGAACCCGATGATATCAACCCCGCATCGTTTCTTCGAGTCGGGCGTCCTCAGAACAGTGATCCAATCTCCCTGTCCCGTCTTAGGATACGAGGATATAATTTGAACGGGTGGAGCATTATTGACTCTTTCCGTGGTGACGTGTCCAGCAGTTCCTACTCCTAACCGCGTTTCTGGGGTCACGCCCATCGAAGCGGTTACCGGTGTTGTACCAGATGGTCTTTCCTGACGCATCGACCCACTGGTTTGAAGGTTGCTGGGTACGAGGGTAGAAGAGCCTCGCTGGAGGTCACGCTTGTGCTGTTCCTGCTTCAAAGCAGTCAATTCTGGTAAGGTGAGCCTTCGGATAGCGTCTTCGAGTGTCTGGATCAACTTGGGGTTGTTGGTAGTCGGCTTGGAGACGGTGGAACGCGGTGTCGAATCAGTACTAGGGGATAGCAAGCGCGCGTCAGAAATTGGAACAGATGATTTCCGATGCCTTCGAATGGAACCCCGAGGAAGCCCCTGTGAACCAACGCCTCTATCACGCCTGGGGCGAGTTGCGGACGCCAATCTCTTATCTTCTGCTTTCGACCTCTCCTCAGCAGCGGGACCGATATCAGTAGAACAATCCTTTTCCTCGGTAGGATTCTTTTCGAGTGTAGGGTCCTCAGGCGCGGCAAGACCATTCTCAGTAACTATCCGTACTTCGCCGCTCTGATGTGGAATTCTTTCTGGTGGCTTGACATCTGTAGTCCATGCTACAGATCCCTCCTGAATTGAGGAGGGAAATTCAGTAGGAGCTATCTGGAGATCACTTAAGTGCAAGATCAGTGCTTATCCTTAATCCCAAAGGGACAAAAATCGGGGATCATGAATGTTGGGGATGAAAAACTCACCTCTCCGAGCTGGAGCGGCTTCTTGTCTCTTCAATAAACTCATGGCTCTCCAACCAAATGTGCTCAATGGCTCCTGAGGGTGTAAGTCTCGTCCTTGGCGAAATCGCCATTGCCTGCCGAATAAAACTGATGCTGTGTGTGCTCGCGCCGAGATTTTCCAACTCATTAACCGGCAATGAAGTGCCCGTCATGACTTACTTCCAGAGGTGCGCGCCAATTTCAAAGACTGGCTTATGCGTCAAAATTCGATGTGCAATCTCACCCAACGCCCACATGTCAATGGCAGGTGTAATTCCAGCCGCATTGTCTGCAACGTCCTCCGGGTGAAAGATTCCAAGCATCTCCGGAGCCATGTAGCCCCGGGTGCCAATTTCCATAGTCGTCAAGGCAGCTGAACCTTCGACTCGCTTGCTTATGCCAAAATCGCCAACCTTGACCCACCACGATGGACCTTTTTGAAAGACCAGGATATTGCCAGGTTTGAGGTCTCGGTGAGCAAAATCGCTTTCATGCATGAACTGAAGGGCCTCGGCAACCTGCAGGATGATTTGTCTTGCCTCGGGCTCAGGAAAAGGCTTGGTGAGATATTGCTGCAAATCCCCATGCTTGAGATACTCCATGGCGATAAAGAGGTGCGGGTCGTTTTCAAACCACCCCAACGAGCGCACAAAACAGTCCATGAATCTCTCGTTGGAGAATTTTGCCATGGCCTCAAGCTCGCGGTGAAAATCAGACACCGATTCATCGGGGCGTATGCTGATTTCCTTGATGGCTCGAAGTTTGGGCACCTCATCGGACGGGCCGGAGGCAGTGGTGGGATTGCACTCCTCTAACCAAACAGTACCAGACGCACCGGTTCCGAGGATTCTCTTTCTCGTCCAAGTCTCCTCTATCTTGAGTCGCCGCCGCCGCCGGACCAAGGGGTCAATTACTGTGCGGATTTGCCTCGTCTGGCCACTGCGGGGATCCCATGTCGCCTCGATTCTGGAATCGACGACGAGGTCCGAAACCCGCATTTGAGCGTCTCTGGGCGCGTAGCCATGGCAGCAGTATTTTTTGGGGTTCTTTTTCATGTGGCATGAAGTGTGAAGCATCCGTGGTGGTGAATGAACGTTGGGTTGAAATGTGTCAGCCCTGTTCACCCAGAACGAGGCTCAGCCGTACAAGTTGGCGAGTGGCGCATTATCTAAGGCTTTATCCGGTACTTACATCTCCTATAACTGCAATAAGAAGTATTCTTATATGCGAGTTATAACACAATCATCCAGACTTGCTTTGAGTCATGCTAGGAGACTCGATGTTTAAGCTTAACTATGAGTAGAAGAGAATAGTCCCTGTCTTATTTTACCAGAGCAAATGATGTGAGCTACTATATGTAGATGCAATCTGTTTTCGCTTGTTTAATTTCCTTCTTTCTATTCTTATTCATTTACGTAATAAACTGCAGCCACGTCTTTCGTTTGTCAATTTTGTCAATTTTGTCGTGAAGAAGCTGAGGATTCAATTCATGATCCGGTAAACCGGATACTCATCCCCAACACTAACTGGAAAGACCCCGAAAGACACATACGAGTCAACGCCCTCCGGCTCAAGCGTGACAAAGGCGTGAGCAGCATTCTTCTGTCTCGTGCTAACCCAGAAGCTTCCCGCCGGCATACTGATCTTCTTTCGCAGCGTCTCCGTCGTCACAGTATTCAGCGCTACGCCTTCGTAGCTTGAGCTCGCCAGCTCCGAGGTGGTGATGTTGAGCGCTTCAACTTGACCGCGGAACTCGGACTTGAGTCTTTCCACGTGTACTCCAGCGACCTCCAGTCGCTCGGCAACGTCCGCCCACGCGCGCGGGAAAAGGTACGCTTCGGGTCGAGTGCGAGTCAGGTTCGCTGTGACGGGCGTCATGTTGAAGAACTCGACGGGGACTTCCACCAGCTTGCTGGATTCCAAGTCGAGAAACTCCCAGGTGATGTTGGTGGACCTTGGGTAGTCGGTAATGACGATGTCATCGTTGCTCGAAATGAACTTGGCGCGAGCACCTTCAACGATGTCATAAACGTCGTCGGCCAGATCAGCGGCAGTCTGCACGATAGTCTCAACCATGGTCAAGCCAGTAGCAACGCGACGTTGGAAGTGTTGGTCTGCCAGCATGATGCCCCGGGTCTCAGTCAAGAACATTACGGCTTGGTTCAGCGCGACGGATGTATCGCCTATCCTTGCCTCGGTGCCGGTCTCAGTGAGTACAACAGGAGAAACTCCCGGGGTAGCCGTAACATACGGAGCCCAGCGCAATCCCCTCCGTTCCATCGCAGCTTCAATTCGAGGAGCAAACACGCCCTCTGCAAGCTCTCGGATGTCGCTGTGGATGTTGAGATTCTTCATAGCCGAGAACAGACCGTCAGCTGCAGTGACCCATTGGCTATCGGCACCGTATGCGCGGTTGGCGCTGTATTCGTGGCAGTCGATGCCAACGTGAGGAGCAAAGCCCATGACCAGCTCCTTGATATCACGAGTTTGCTTTCGTGCAAGCTTGGTGTGGTCCCGGTTAGGGTCCAGGTTGGTGGCGAGATATCGTTGGAAAAAGGCCACGCCGTCGGGATTGTACCTGGGCAGCACCATGATATCAAGCTTCTGCAGCAGAGACTCTGCCCATGTTGAGTTGGCATCCAGTTTACCCAGCAGCGCCAACAAGGCTTGATCACCCGCAGGTTCGTTTCCGTGCACGCCGCCCTGCATCCAAACGCGGACCTTGCTGGAATTAGAGGCCTCGGGTTTTGTCGCGGAGGACAGAAAGACGTATGGAATAGAGCGGCCTTCCTCGGACTTGAAGTCTGGGTCGTGATACGTCATCCATTCGTTACGGCCTGCAAGAGTGCGAAGAAAGTATTCTGAGCTTGTAAGTGACGTGACGATAGCTCATGTTGATACGACAGTGCTCACCCATAGTAGCCTCGTCTGTTGGCCCACTCGTTCCATTCTCAAACTGCTCCGGGACAGAGTTTGGATTGACAAATGCCGGAGAGTAGAGTTTGACATCGACATCCTTGAAATAAGCCTTCGACGCAGCTTTGCTATCCTTGACGACGACCACCTGGTTGTCGGCATACCGGAATGCGGCCACGGCCAAGCCAGCGTGAAGTAAACCAGCAACGAAAGCCCTGCGAAAAGACATGTTTCCTGCGCGAATTACCGAAGATCTTGACTGGACTACTTGGTTTCTTCCAGCAGGCCCAAGACTGCCTATTTAACGAGCTCGGTATCCAGCGGCCCACCTGTCAACCACACAACAAGCCCCATCGCAAAGATAGAACCGCATTACGTATTGGATAGCGAACAGAGTTGCGATTGCGACCATGCCAGGGTCATGGTGCGATTCCCCCGCTCAGTCTTAACCCCAGTTTAGAAGCTGCGAAGAAACAATGGGGTTGCCAAGACTTTTGGTACCTAGCCAAGCAAATTGTTTATCTGGATGACGAGGGACAGGATGATGATCCTCTGTTTAGACTGACCGACAGTCCGGATAACATAGCCCGGTTTTTGTCGCTAAAATGACTAGAGCAAAGCTACCGGAGGCTAATTCAAGGACCGATCGTGTAGTGAGTTCGTTTTTAACGACGATAGTCTGGATTGTTCAATGCGTGGGAAGCGGGGTTTCTCCGGTGCTGAGTGGATATATGTAGAGAAAACAGGAATGTTCATGGTTCGGTTAAATGATTTATCGTGCGGATTTAATAGCGTACGGATCAAAGGATAGTAGCATGAGCGATTGCGTGGACGTATCAACCGAGCAAGGCGACATTCTACACAGTAGTGGGATTGATGGAGAGGTCAAGGCCTCTTGACTGAGCCGGTAAGTTCTGGGCTTAACGTAGGCCAGAAAATAAGAGCCGTGGAAAGCATATTTTACTTGCGATGCAGTTCAGTAGAGTGCAGAGGAAGGATCGCGGCGCATAGGCGTTGAAATAAGACATCCATGGTAGGGCTGGGCACCAACATCAAGAGAGGCATGCACAACAAAGACTGAGATGAGAAGGCAGCGAATATCTAGGGCACTTCACAACTAATCGTCAGAGGGAGCATTGGTATTAGATAGTCAGCTAGGGCTGGTTTCCATTATTCTATCTGTGAGATTGACGGAAACTAAATTAAAATTACAAATGAATAACCTTCCGGCACATCTTACCGGTGCTCATGATGAACTCCACTTCGCTACCCCAAGTGCTCCTTTTCGCACACCACTAGAAACTCGAAGACCTGTCATATTTTCCATGAAAATCCGTAGTCTAGTCCGCTGGCTTAGAAAAGCAGGGCCAGGACAAGAGGGAAAGCCATCAGGAGGCTGCCCTGGATCATGTTGCCACCGCTGGCCGCCGGGACGGTAGGGGGAACGGGGGCAGAAGAGGGAGTCGAGGCCACGACAGGGACAGTAGTGGGAGTTGATGAAAGGACGGGGGCGGTGTAACCGGTAGGAACGGGAGCACCGGGAGCGGGCTTAGTCGAGACAGTGCCGTTGCTGGCGGGGAAGGGGACCGGCGCCACGGGGACGGTCTCGGCGGGAGCGGGAACGCTCTCGGTGCCAGCAGGGGACTCAGGGACGGAGTACTCAGGGCCGCCGGGGACATAGGGGACTCCGGAGCTGGGGACCTGGGGGACGGACACAGTAGAGACAGCAGAGGTCACGACCTGGAAGCCGGAGGTGAACTGGACGGTCTGGGTGGTGCAGGGAACCGAGGCCTCAGCACCGGGAGTGCCGGGGGTACCGCTGGGAGCCTGGTGAATAGACACGGAAGAGCCGGGGGTCTTGGTTCCGGGAACAGCAGGGAACGACGCAGTAGAGACAGCAGAGGTCACGACCTCAAATCCAGAGGTGACGTGGGGAGCGGTGTGAGGAACCGTAGCGCTGTGGCCAGTCTCGCCAGTGACGGGGCAGACGGTGGTGCTGTCAACGATGGTGACGGTAGCCACGGGGGGAGACACGTTGGTGGGCGCGTGGAAGGTCTTGGTGGTGCGCTCGCTGCAGGGCACGATGGTGGTCAGGGTGTCGGTGACGGTGGTGACGGCAGGGACAGGAGCCGACTTGGAGGCCGAGGCAGAGACGGGAGCGGTCTCGCCGGCGGGACAGACGAAGGTGCTACGGACGACGGTCGAGGTGACGACCTTTTGCGTGTAGCGGGCGGGGCAGTTGACGACGGAGGCAGCACAGCTGGTGATGGTGTAGACGTGGGTGGACGTGACGGTGCTGGTGACGTCGCCGGCGGTGATGGTAGAGACACCGGCCGTGATGCTGGAGTTGCCGTGGCCGACAGCGGGGGTCGTGATGGAGCCGTACGCGGTGGTGGCGGATCCAGAGCCGGAGCCGGTGGCAGAAGCGTCGCTGGAAGTGCTGGAGGCAGCATCGCCAGTAGCGGTAGAGTCATCGTCACCAGAGGCAGTAGGATCGACGGAACCGGAAGCGGTAGAGTCAACATCGGCATCATCGGAGGCAGTGGGGTCGACGGCACCAGAGGCGGTAGGGTCAACAGAGCCAGAAACAGTAGGGACGTCGTCGGAGGCGTTGGGAACGAGGCCGGAGGCACCGGGAACACCACCGGAGACGGTAGGGACAGCGTCGCCGGAGATGGTGGAAACAGTGGTGGCAGACAGAACACCAGAAGTGCTGCTGGATCCAGGAGTCTCGATGAAGACACCGGGAGTACCACGGTTGGGCTGGCAGCGCTCGGCCTTGGCGGCAGTGGCGAGAGTGATGGTCAAGCCGGGAGCGAGGCTGAGGTCGAGAATGTCACCGACCTCGACGTCCAACTCGACGGAGAGACCGAGAGTCAGGGCAATCAGCTCGGAGACGGAGACGACGCAGTCACCGGTGTTGACAAGGACGGCCGTGTAGTCGAAGAGGCTGACCCAGATGGCGATCTTGGCACCAGCCTCGATGTCGAGTATGGGGATGTCGAGCTCAGCACCAAGGTCGATCTCAGTTCGCAGACGGAGGCCGAGCTGCAGGTCGATCTCAGCAGAGAGATCAACCTCGGCGCCAATACCCAGAGGCAGGGCCTTGGCAACCAGTCCATCGAGGGAGACATCGACAACATCCTTGCTGAGCAGGGAAATGTCGACGTAGGCCTCCTTTCCGAAAGAAATGTAGACACCAGCCGAAAGGTCAACGGCAGCGCCAACAGCAACGATCAAATCAAGAGCAATGGCGGCGCCGGCTTGGGCCTCCAAAAGACCGGGGATGCCGATCTCGAGCGCAGGTGAAGCGAAAAGCTCAACCGACTCGTGCACGGCAGCCGAGGCGGAGATGTCGACCTCGACGTAGGCGGTGATGTCGGCGAGGCTGACGCGAATCTTGGGCTCGGTCAGGAAGCCGGTGAGAAGCTCGAGGCTGATGTCTCCTGTGATCTGAGCCTTGGGCAGGTGGAGGCCCAGGCTGATGGCGGCGGAAACGTCAGTAGCAGGGGCAGCAATACTATGCCAAAGGTTAGCATTCAACTACACCTCATTTCAAGCCATCAAGACCAAGAAGTACCCCGCGAACAGCGTCTTGTCCTCCCAGTTGTTGGCCAAGCTGCACACCGAAGGAGCAATGCTGCTCTGCTTGTTGACGAGGCCGCCAAGACCGCCGAGAAGGTGGGGAGAGGCTCGGACCGAAGCCACGAGACCGCCCAGGGTAGGAAGCAGACTAGAAACACGCATCTTGAATGGATTATCAGTAAAGAATGGCTGGAGAAACAAGGTCTCCGAGGGGTGATAAAGAGTGACTGGAAAGAACTGGTTGGATGGCTGTAGCACTGAGAAGATGTAAATCTAAGAGCAGAACGGCCTCTATTTCAACAGCATCTCACCACCACAACTGCCTAGGGGGCTTGTGGATCGTGAGGTAGCCATTGTCTGACCGCACCGTTCTGACAGTTCCCTACTGCGAGCGGTAAGTCAATCCCAAGTGATCGTCTCGCGGCGGCTGCCGATCATCATATCCAACCCTGGAAAAGCTAGGCCGGAAAGCGGACAAGTCGTGTAGGGCCCCTGACAAATAACTGCCGCTAGCCGCTCTTCGGGAGAAGGGAAACCCTGCGCCGCGGGTTTAAACCGAAGCGGAGGAAACATGTGCCCCGGCTCATGTTTGATGTTTGGCGACCTTCTGAGCCCTTGGCACGCCGTGATCCTGGGAAGGCAGAGAGGCTCAAGCGTTCCGCGTCGCTCATCGCAATCCGCCTGCCCCCTTTTCTACGCTGCCATGGCAGGATCGAATGCGTCATGGCCCATGCTGTCGAGCCAAGTGGCATTGGGATCGTTCGATTACTGAATCTCGCCTTGGGAATTCAAGAACAACGAGCAGTCTCAAGTAGAAGGAGTCTGTTCCAGGACCAACGTTCACAAATGCCCTTTGGCGGGCTGGAAGTGCCGACGTAGAACTGCCGGCAAGCAATAGTTACCGATTGGGTTTGGCTTGCGATACCTGTCTCTTCATGTAGCTACTTCGTAAGCCTCATTTTCAAGCAGCATGAAACTCTCCAACCCTACTTCAAAGCCAAACTATACAGCGCCAAGACAAGATTCACAAACCTCGCCTTCGACAAGTACAGGTATCTCAGGAGATAGACCCTGACTGCATGTTCTAGATTCGCATCCTGGAGGAAATACGAAATGTAGCACGACTAGACCTGCGAGCCTAGGCCAAACATTGCTCTAGCCCGGAAACAACCTGACGCTCGAACCCACTTGCCGCCATGATCCTTGCTGCGATTCTCACCCCGACGTTTCCGAACGAAGCCATTTGTGATACGTCGCTTTACAGCTCTCCGGTGTCTTCTCGCAGCGGAGGTAAGTAATCCACCATTTTGTTTGCAAGATCTCAGTCAAGAAGATGAACTGTAAGAGACTTCCGCCAGATGGCTTTTTTCAAGTGATCACATCCGCATAAATAGAATTTGATAGGTTTCGATTTTAGACTTGGGTAGGCGATGCGGCTGAAGAAGCGCAATCCTCCCTTGTGGTCCAGGCCGTACAGGAGGTTCAGTTTGTCTGCATGGTGACTTTTCTTCTGAAGATATCCTAGACTTGTCAAAGGTTTATTTCGGTTACTTTAGAGGACATGACATGATCAGCCCCAGAGAAGCGTACCTGTGTTGAAAATGTTACTCACTATAGGGTAAATAGAGTTCAGCCAAGTTGTCCCCTGACCTGAAATGCTACGCTGGGGGCTTCAAGTTGCTTTTTGTCTCCTTAATTTTGTGAAGATTGCGCCTTACCATCAAGCCGAAGTTGAGGCGAGCTTCGAGTACACTACCTGTCTAATCGCGAAAGAGGTCTTTGATCAAAATGAAATTATTCACGTTCTTCAAGTCATTCGGACCTGCTCTACGACAGAAGTGATCCACAGTCTGGCATCCGCCGGGCGTGACCACTCCACACTGAAGGGACCTGAGAGGTGCTATACGCGTAGTAGCCTCCCCTCCCTATCTGATTTGTTATCATCCCATCTATTCTTAGCAAGCCAAGAAGTGCCTTCCCCTGCAACGTTGAATACGAGTCGAGCTACTGACTTTTCGTTACATCCAGATCCACTGCGCTGTGATGGTTTTAATCTTTGATCTTTTGACCCAAGGTTCCGCAGGGATTTGATATCCTCTACCCGGCGGTGTGACAGCTCTCCGCCCCGCCACGTGAAGGTTGTTGTCTTGGGTTCGTTCAAACAAAAAGCAATTAAAAGTTCAAGTCCCATGCTTTAGCAAGCTCTGAGCGTAAAGTTGAAATGTCGGGTTTATTCTGTAGGCTTCTGGATACATCAAAGATCTCGGCATACATCCAATATTAAGCCGGCAGTCTCAGGAACGAGGCTCAAGTCCGTTGTACTGGTCTGCCGTGCTGCGCCGTTCTGTCCGTGCAAAAGAGCTACTCCCTTTCCTGGTATTTGCAATATCGACCAGGCGGTTGAGAATACTGAACTCCAGCTTGAGCTTTGTGCTATAGGCGAGAACTTTGTAGCTGGTCTGGAGATAGTACAGACCGGCATATTCGAAAGCCAGGACGGGGGCGTCGAGTGCGGCGACAATAATGCTTACGGCAACCAGGTGCTTGAGCATATTTCGGTTCGCATCCTGCCCGGGAAGGGCCGTGATCCGTAGCATCTTGGTCGTTTCCCAAATGTACAGGCCTGAAATGGCCATTTCTTGGAGAAAGAAGATGGTGATTTGAATCTTCTCGTAGATGGAGTACGGCTTTGTGAAGCGCCCTGAGTTCGAGGAGTTGGCGCCATATACCAAGATGGTAGTTGGCACATGTCCGATGATGGCGTTGATAATGATCATGAGGAGAACGGCCCTCAACCAGGACCTCTTGTGCAGGATGAGGTGCAGTCGCGAATAGAGAACCACGGCCTGCCCCGTTACCAAAGGCCACCAACCGATGACAATGAGAGTGACATAGATGTAACTATTTATAGAAGGTCGAAAGGACTTGAGCAAGAAGCCGATTGCGTAGGGTGGAATCCCCCAAGTAGCGAGTATGAAGCTCCAGAAGTAGAGACCGCTCCGTCTCTTGAAGGTGGTGAGAATGATGAAGTTGAGCTCGATGAAATTGAACAGCGAGATTGCCAGGAAGCAAGCGACGACAAAGGCCGTGGTTCCGGTGACTGGCGTGTCCTTGGAGATGCCCCTCTCGGATGCCGCCATCTTCAAGTCATCATGTTGTCGGGCGGGGTGATGGGCGCGCGGAGTTTGCTGCTGGCATTGTTCTCGGTTCAGGTCGCGTTGACGACGTGATAGAGATCGATTTGTTGATGGTATTTGATGGGCGATGACCGCGTTCGCGATTGTTGTCTCTCCCGGTGACCTCTTCTAATCTCTCAGCCTCACTGGACCGTCGTCGCGACGCCACCCCCTCACAGCGGAAAGTTCCGTACCTACCACCACTACGGTTGTGCGCGTCACATGCTGAGAATGGAGCAGCTATGATTTGTCGGCTTACTTGGTCCATTCCGCCTTTGGTTTGGTGTTGTTGGTGCTTGACGGCTTGTGTAGGCGACGTGGTTAACGCATTTGGTGATGCGATAGTGTTGCGGATACTGTGAAGGCCATAAATCAGTGGTACGGCTGACTCAACTAGGGACAGGATTGATATCCAAGTTTATTTAACTGTAGCTCAGCTTGAGAGAACACGTGCACGACAGGCAAATTGATCTTTCGAAGTTTGTTGTTCCTTTTCTCTTTCCCGTCGACGCAGACATTGTTCCACACGGGCGTTAGTGGCGGCCGCCCCCCATGCTCACTGGAATGTTGACGCGTTCTTAGTCAAGACCCAAACGCGTTGTAGTTGTTCGACGCAATGGGACCGAGAGTGTGTGAAGTCGGTAGCCCTCCTCATTTTCTAAAGCAAGCCTAAGTTCGGAGAGTTACCAGTTAACCAAATAGTAAACTTTTCCGCCAGAAAGGCCTTGGATCTGTGAAGATGTTGGGCTCTGTAATAAAAATGCAGGCATGTGCTATCCGTAGGACACCGTCCTTATTGGCATGCTTTAGTTTGTTCGATTTGCATTAGTATCAGCCCTGTAGCTCCCTTGAGTAAGATCAGCCCAGCGAACCACACAGGTTTCCATGCAGCTGTGTCAAATGCCAGATGTCAGGTCTGCATAGCAGAAATGATTCTGGGGACGGTCGGGGCGCTTCCGGTTGGAGCGGGAATAACTAGTGTCTGCCCGCGGACTTGAACCCAGTCTCCGCGGGATGTCGGTATCGTGAGTGGAGCTACAGGGTAGTGGCGGGTAAAGTTAGAAGCTGAGGTTTTGAACGAAACCTATGATGAGGATAAACTGTGCTTCCTTTCTGAGTATCGATTAATCATGAAAATCCCCAAAACAAGATTGCTTGATAGTCGCAAGATTCTCAGGCAGCTGCTCGTAACTCGACCAGCTCCTTTCCATCTTCGTTCCCCACTTGGAGGGGTAGCGGGGTTAAATCATCACGCATCGGGATAGGTAGTCTCCAGGCGTTGGCTCAGTTCACAACTAGGCCTCAACGCCCGTCCAGTTCTTCGACAAATCCACCTGGATTACTGACTAGTCCACCCTGCAAATCTACTCCCAGTTTGGCCGGTTAGTGCGACTCGAGCAGCACCATTCAGGTTCCACAGATAAACACCGCGGAGTCGCGGGCCGCGCTGACCGTCAAGTCGTGTCACGAGCCTTCTCCGCTGATTGCAACCCGAGACCCACCTGAGGGTATTTTCCTGGCTTCAGTCTGACGCCTCCTCTTCCTCTTCTTTTCTACCCAAATTGCGTCAGCCCGTGACTGCAAGTTGTACCAAAAAGCATAACGAGCAACGGAATCACGCAATAGACTTGCTGAAATCCATCTACTTCATCGCGTTGCTGCGACGCAAACGCCGCCATGGTGCAGCCAAACAATGAAAGAGGCGCGAGAACCACAGACGGCCCACCGCCATTTCCCACACGCCAGATGTTTGTCTTGGGTATGTTGGCTTAGAGTACAGCGCGATCGATTCAACCGTCAAGTGAAAGGACCGCATCGCACGTCTAGACTAAGTAGCTAATCCACTCGCCTACCCTAGCATTATGTCGACTCTGTGAGCCAATCGCCTTCACGTCCATCTTCCCTTACATCTACTTCATGATTGCGGATTTCCATGAAACCGACGATCCGAATCAGATCTCAACGTACGCGGGCATGATGACGACGGCTTTTGCCCTGGCCGAGTTCTCGACTGGGGCTCTCTGGGGTCGAGTCAGCGACAGGGTTGGCCGGAAACCCGTCATTCTCATTGCTCTGTTCGGTACGGCCATGAGCATGCTACTGCTTGGGGTTTCGCCAAGTATCTGGACTGCCTTGCTCTCCCGTGTCCTTGCAGGGCTTCTGAACGGGTGTGTGATGCTTTCCTTACCTGGATTTATTTGACTTCTGACAACCCATCGACTTGAACAGAAACATCAGCGTCATGCAAACGGTCGTAGGTGAAATGATTACCGTTAAAGAACACCAAGGTGACTAACGATTCCATGTTATCCTCCGCATAAATCTTCTAATCTTTAATAGCTCGTGCATACACAATCATGCCATTGGTCTGGAGTACTGGGTACGCCCCCCATGCAGTGTTTGCATCCCATTCAGCTAACAGTTCGCATATCTATAATCGGCCCTATGGTTGGAGGAGCACTCGCTAGACCCTGTATCAGTTACCCAGGTTTATTCCACAAGGGCTCCATCTGGGATCGCTGGCCATATCTTCTGCCTAATCTATGCAGCGCCATCCTGTTGATTGTGGGTGCCGTGCTTGGTGCTCTTTTCATGAAGGAAACAAATCCGAGGGTTTCGCGCCGTGACCCTGGACTGGAGTTTGGCAACTGGATGCTCTCACGGAGTTCACGGCTGCTTTGCGGTTCCAAGCCAGACGATAATCAGCAAAGGTCATCTGCCCAGTCCGAACCGAGTGAAATTTCCCGGATATTAGCTCCACTGCCAGATGACCAAGACCATCGAAAGCCCCCAAACAAACGTCGAGTGGTGTTTAACCGACAGGTGGTCCTGAATATCGCTTCTTATGGAATTCTCGCATAGTAGGTGTTCAAAATAAGCCTAGTGATTACCGAAATTAACTTTGACTAGTCACACCATGACATTTGATCAGTTGTTTCCCATGGTTCTAAGTACCGAAACACACGCCGACAAACACCTTTCTTGGCCATTCAAATTTGTCGATGGATATGGCATGAATACCAAGGAAATCGGCTTTGTTCTTTCTGTACAAGGCATATACTCGCTATTTGCCACGGCTTTCTTGTTCCCATTCGTTGTCAAGCGAACCGGGCCTTTGCAACTGTTCAAATGGCTGGCTCTCACATACTGGATCCTGTATTTCTTCACGCCTTACGCAGTTCTGTGTCCCGACAGTCTGAAAACGGCTGGAGTTTATGCCATTCTCGTCCTGAGATGTTCCTACGGGGCCATGGCCTATCCTTCCAATGCCATTCATTTGATCAACTCGGTCACTGACATGACGAGTCTCGGAACGATTAATGGAATTGCAGCGTCGACGGCGAGCTTGTCTCGAGCCTTTAGCCCTGCAGCTTCTGGATACCTGTACACGGTGGGACTCGAGGCGGGATACTCTGGTCTTCCGTGGTGGTTTACTGCGGCAGTTACACTCGGCGGTTCAGTATTGAGCGTCTACTTGATGGAGCAGGACACTGAGCCTGAGGATGTGGAGTGCGATGAGGAGACGGGGCTTCTTGTTGGTTTAGTCCACTGAAGCCTTCTCGTTTGGGGAAATGTTTGGTTGGAACGAATCTGGTGGGTTTGGATTTTGGTCAAGCTATGTGGCGTTGTCAGTGGATGACGCACAAGGTAGGTAATACGCAGGGCGCCAGGTATTACTACTGGTATGCCTCAAAAGTTAAGGTTGTGCGGTTTCAGATTGCGGACAGGCATGGACTATTGGATACGGCAAATTGTTGGAAGAGTCTCTTCGACACGGACTAGCCTATACCTTTATGGATTTAAAGTGTCAAGTCATAGTTAACCAGTCACTCGCGTCAAAGTCATGCGGATTCACTGGGTTCATCTCGCGAAGGGAGATCTTGACGCTGCGAAGTGAAACCACGCCCTTGATCGACAAACTATCCTTTGCCAGCATGGATAGTACTAGTTTCTAGTCTTATTGCAACTACATGGCACCATTCTCCCTTCATGATTGGTCGGGAGGGATGCTGCGCCTTCTACGAAGTGATATGGATACAGCTCTCAAAAAACCTATCTGCTGAGTTGCCCATTTAAGAACACGCTGATAACGCTATACGCTTCACTGATATAGGGAAGATGATACTGATTGGCGAACATGCCCGATGCCTGTTCGAGATGTCCGAGACTCTGTAGCCAGTCCTGAGCAGGGGGCTGGAGGCGGACTTTTGAGAGGCTGAGGAGCTATGGCGGGGGAGCAGATTGATATCGTCCTAGAACTTAAAAGAAGAGCGCCTCGCACGCCACACCAAGGACGGAGCTGAAGGGGGTAGGTGATGATTATTTGTATTACTGATCTAAAAGGCTGCTGATTATTCCGAATATTCCTTTGCTAAAGAGAGTTCTATCAGGGTCGCTTGGTGAAGACCAACGGACACTCATCCTGGACGAGAAGTTAGCAGATGCCGTTGATATCAAGTGAAACAAAGATTGGACTCACCATGGGGAACAAGGTAGCAAACACTCTAATCTCCTCGGAACGGCTCGTAGCGTGGTGCACCCAATCGACTTCCAACGCAGCCTTGCCAATCATGGCCGCCATGGTGAGCGGAACGTACTTTCGCGCAAGGCAGTCATGAGCACCGCTGCCAAACACGAGCCAGTTCTTAGTCTTGGACTCGGCATCGCCCGTGATCCAGCGCTCGGGGTCGAAGACGTCGGGGTTCGGGTACGCCTCCGGATCGTGGAGAGCCGGGTAGCACGACGGAACAATCATGGCGCCCTTGGGGACCGTGTAGTTGGGCGTGACAGGGAAGTCCTTGGTGGCGAGGTACGGCACAAAGATGACGGGCGGACGGTGGCGGAGGAGCTCCTTGACCACGGCGTTGGTGTAGGTGAGGGAGTCGAACATGGCCAGCTCAAAGGGTTTGTTCCTGTCGCCGCCGCGGACCACGAGGTTCTCCTCTCGGAGACGGTCGAGCACGTCGGGTCTCTGGGCGAGGATCTGGAAGAGCCAGGTGGTGGCGCTGCTGGAGGCGTCCTGGGAGGCGAAGAGGAAGGTGAACATGGTCTGGCCGATCTCGTAGTCGGTGAACTCGCGGATGAGGTTGGTGGGCTTCTCCACGCCGACCTCGCCAGCGGCGATCCTCTCGCTGTACCTCTTCGACTCCATCATGTGCAGCACCCACTCGTCGACGATGCAGGTCGGCGCGGCGCCCGCGGCCATGTTGGCCTTGCACGCCGTGGCGCACTTGGCAAACTCGGCCAGCACGGCGTCGGCGATGCGCTTGCCGTGCCAGCACTTGGTGCCGGGCACGTAGATGGAGAAGGGGACGTTGACGAGCTCGAGCGCGGCCGTGACGAGGTAGAAGTCGTCGGCGATGCGCTTGACGGCGTCCTGCGAGATGTAGTCGCCGAAAAAGGTGCGGCACGACAGCGCGCAGTTGATCTCGCGGAAGAAGCCCATGAAGGGCATCGGCCTGCCCCCGTTGGCTTCGCTCGCGGCCACGAACTTGTCAAAGTAGTCGCCGTAGACCTTTTCCTGCACGGGGAGGTACATGCTGAGGGCCTTGTTGGTGAAGAGGCCGACCAAGCCCCGGCGGAAGGCCGTGTGGGCCTTGCCCATGAGGAACACCCAGGCCGTGGGCCGCATGATCTCGGTAGCCATGGGGACGATGCACGGCTTGGCGTACGTGGGCGACTTGAAGACCTTGTGTGCTGTGTCGCGGTCCGAGGCCAGGACCACGAATCTGCGAGGGACAGGCGTGTTAGGAGGAGGAGTTGGCGGGGGAGGAGGTCGGGCTTACTTGTGGAAGACGGAGACGCAGCTGAGAGGACCGCTGGCCCATTGGGCGAGGTAGGCGTCGAACTTGGGGTGGAGGGCTTGGACGAAGGGTCCCATGAAGGGGATTTTGAACATGGGGCCTGCTATTGAGCCCTTTCGCTTGATATACATGACTGGGAGAGTGTCAGCGGTTGTGGACATGCTGTAGACTCTGAGTTGCGTACACTGATCGTAGGCTACCAGGACTAGGAGTACCGTGACGGCCATCTGCGTGTTGGTCCAGTCCGAGAGATAGCTGGCCAGGAGCCCGTCGACCTGTCCAGAGGTGCCATGCTGCTCGACGATGGTGTCGTTTCCGACTGAGGGTAAGAAACTGCCTTCGACGATGGTAGCCATGGTGAAACTAAAGGCAATGACCAGATAATCCACTGGTTTTTTCACTTGATAATGGCCGGGCACCAAAGCCTTTTATTAGAACTGGACCGTGACAGGGGACAGCCCGGATATGCCGTAGGGCGCCGGCATCATCTCGCGAGCCGACGTAGGATGTGGAGCCGTGGGATCTGACAGACGAGAAGCCGGCGGCTGCCGAACAGATGGGCCATGAACAAAGGCCATGATGGAAATGGCCCGAGTCTGTCTCCCATTGTCATGGCTCCCGGGTCCAACACGGACACGAACGTAGCCGGTTCCGTACTAGACTCCGATGACAGCTGCGTGCTCCTTGGCACCCTGCACGGTATGCGGAGTCTAGTCCTATTTAGTTCTAGACTCCGGATTCCACCCTGACAATGCACAGATCGTAATCGTATTTGACGTGCGTCAAACACCACGTTTCGGCTCGCACCTTTTGAGGCCCGAGATGGAGCATTCTCAATTGGGAATTCGCGATTGGTCATGCGGGGTCTAGTACTGTTTAGGTTTAGACTCCGATGATATGTTTCCTGCGTCGGTCAACACGGATAAGAGGGTGAAGTGTGAAGGTAAAGGTAAAGGTAAAGGTGACGGTGGAGGTAAAGGGAGAGGAGGTTTGGGCCAAATAATTCATTTCTCCATGACATCCAAGACTTTTCCCCATCTCTGCCGAAAAAGCTCTCCTTCTTGCGGTCTCATCCAGAATATGCTCTCCAGACGCATCAACACGTCCTCCCACGTTTGCAAGCCCAGACTCATGGCCGCCGTGTAGGCCTGGTTCGCAAACCACTGGCGGTCCGCTGAGCGAGTGGCAGCCACCATCCCGATGGAGAGTATCCAGACTCCTAGAGGGCCATCGACGAATCTTGTCTGTGCTAGCATTTGCAGATGGGCCTTGAGCTGGTGTATCATGCTGTTGGCCAGGTCCGTGTGCGAATAGTATGTCGTCCCGTGTATGATCAACATGTACAGCACCGTCGTGTACCGGAGACATTCGGAGATGGCGGACGGCTTTGAGTCCGCCAGTAAGAATGGAGGTAGTAGCAGGAGCCTGTGGACGACGAAGCATGTTAGATCGTGCAGCTCGGTGCTTGTTAGGCGTGATAGCTGCGGCTCGTGGAAGATGTTGCGGAGACGGGCCAAAATGTCGCTCAGGATAGGGTCAACCTCGAGTTCGTCTAAAGTCCTTTGTTGGGAATCCGGGTTTGTTGATGCAAGCTGCCACTGAAGGATCGGGCCAATCCCACCTCCAAAGCCACCATCATCCTGGGTATCAAACTGAGGAACTCCCGTCACCAGCATGGATACCCTGTAAGAATGCTTAGCGCGCATTCCCGACATGAGATCCTGGACGTCTTACCAAGATACCATTCTCGCCGTAAGCGGGCTTGAGCGCTTTAGCTGATTGATTCCGCCCCTGACGCCAACCATGCGCTTCACGCCGTCAATGTGCATCCTCGTGGTCTGGACATTTCCCTTGCCGTGCTGGTTGTATCATGTTAGCAGTCGACAGACCACGGCCGTGAACAGGGAGGACGCACTTACTTCAATCGCAGCCAAGGTGACAACAGAGTTTAGAGTCCCGTCTTGAAACGCCAGTGACGAATCCTCGATTTTCTGTCTCACCAGCGACACGGAGTCGGCCATGAGCAGACTTGAAATGGGAAATCCATTCTGGGCTCGCAGCTCCTCGTCTAGGGATGCCGTCTGCAGCGAGACGTGGAACAACGCCGGGTCTTCCAGGGCGAGTGGCCACCACGAGACAACGAACGGGTTCGAAGCCAGGTTGAGATCCAGGGGGTAGTACTGGAACGCAATGTTGGACAGAACTAGATGTGTTAGCCGCGTACTTGAGAGGATAGTCAGGACAGCAGTTACAGTTGTGTATGAGCCGTTGGACGTGTATCCGAGGAAGCCGCGTGGGCGGGTAGGAATCAAAGGGATCGAAGGAGGCATCCGGCCGACTCAACAGCGCAACCTCGTTCCCGACGCCAGACGCCGCCGCCTCGTCGCCTCTCGCGACCGGCGTGCTCATCCCGGACGACTCAGAGCATCCGGCATCTTCGGCATCGGGCGACGAAGTCAGAGGCGCGTTGGCATAGACGCAGCTGGCTTTCCGCTTGGTGCACCGCGAGCACCGGGGCGTCCGGAGATCGCAGCGGTGCTTGGCCTTTGCGCAGGCGTCACAGGATCGGCGGAGGGTCGCGCGCATAGTTCCCCTGATTTTTTGTGCAATGAGTGCGCGTTTTCAGTTGTACATTGTGTTGATTCTTTGGTTTTTCTTTTGGTTTCTTGGAGTTGAGAGGGTTGCTGAGATGCTAAGGCTGTGAAGGGTGGTGCCACCAAGTGGGGTCTCTGGCTGGGAAAAAGAGAGGACGGACAAGGGCGTTTTCGCTTAGTAACTAACTGGAAAACAGTGGTGGCTTTGTTAGTTTGGTTCATTGTGAGTGAGTACGGGTAGTTTGAAGTAGTCAGTCTGCTGGGGGTTAATCTTGGAATCATGGTATAAAATGGGGTATATTACCATCAATCGTCCTACAAAACACACCAACTATTTCCGAATAACCTCAGTAATTTCTCCAAGGTGCCTAAATCAAGGCTTCTCTCCAACATGCACCACAACCTTGCCTCGCACATGTCCCTCCCTAAGCTTCGCAAATGCCAGCGGCACCTCGTCCCACTCGTACGCCTTGTCAATGACAGCTTTGGCCTTGCCCTCGGCCATCCACGCCCCCATCTGCTCGAAAAACTCGGTCGTGTTTTTCATGTTGACAAAGTAGTAGCCTCCGCCTCCAAGCGCAGCCGGCCACAGCTGCTTCCTGAGATTGGAGCCGACGTTGGACAGCGTCATGCTGTCGGGCACACCCACCTGCACAAACGTTCCGCCGGGCTTCAACAGCTGGCGGCTGATGTTGTAGAGTTCCTCCGTCTTGCCGACGTTGTCGATGACGAGGTCGAAATAGTTCTTCTTCTCCTTCAGGCCGGAAATAATGTCCACCTTCCTGTAGTCGAGGACCTCGTCGGCCCCGATCTGTCGGCACAGCTCCACGTTGCCGGTCGAGCACGTCGTGACCACCTCAGCGCCCAAGGCCTTGGCGAACTGAATGCCCCACGTCCCGACTCCCCCGCTGCCGCCGTTGATGAAGACCTTGGCACCTGGCTTCAGCGTCTTGGGCATGAGGGATTGGTACGACGTGGTGGCGGCCGTGCCAACCGCGGCGGCATCGTCTGGATCCACGCCCGCCGGCAAGGATGCGCAGCACTTTTGCGAGATGACAATGTACTGCGACAGCGTGCCCGACGAGCCCGATTGCGCGAAGCCGCCGAAGATGAGTTGCCCCTCCTTGAACGTGCTGTTGGACGGATGCGTGGCGACGACGCGACCGCAAAAGTCTAGTCCTGGAGTGGCCGGGCGGGAAATCATTAGGCGACCGATGAGGCCGGATTCCGGGACCTTGTAGTCGACGGGGTTGATGGATGCGCTGATGACTTGGACTAAGAGTTGGTCTTTGGCCAGGGAAGATGGGTTTGGCTTGGCAACGTCGTTGAGCGAGATGCAATCCTCGAGTTTGCCCTCAACGGTCGAGTACTGCCAGGCTTGCATCGTGTCTGCCATGTTGATTAGAGGTATAGTTGATGGGGGAGTGATTGGGAAACTGGATGGATGGCACTGGCAAAACGTCGTCTTCCACTCCCTCTTTATCATTTACGCATTCAGCTTGATTTTCGTACACGGGCCATGACGCAAACTCCGCCGTGGTAATTGGGGTGAGGTGGCGGAGCGGACTTTGAGAATGCGACGAGAATGCGAGACACTTGGCCGCAAACTCTCTAAACGACACTACGCGTATTCTCGCATTCCCATAGCGTCGGGTTTTCGGGGACGTGGAACCGCCCGACGACGGAATCCAGGGTCCAAGTCACAACGGTGGACGGTTTGGACAACATTCCGAACCCGAGGAATGCTGGGCTTCAACGGTTGATTCAGAAACCAGGCCAGCCATTGTGTTAGACTGACATCATTCTTCAGCCTGGTTCATCTCCATCAGCAACCTCGACAGCGGCGAATCCGGCGGATGGTAATCGGCAACCGGCTGTATATGCTTCATGTGCTGCCTCGCGTGGCCACAAAACTCTTCCAGTCTTGACTCAAGCTGGGCGATGCGGCTGGCACATGCCTGGAACATCTTCAGCGAAAATTCTTTGGCGTCTTCCATTTCTCGAAAGCTTGAAGACTTGATCATCATGTCGATATTGTTGGCCGCAACCGAGGCCGCAATTTCCTTCACCTCTTCGTCCTCGGTCGCGGTCCAAGCGAATACAACCTCTGGCAACAAGGCTTGTAGGCCAGTGTAGTTGAGGAGGTGCTTGATGCGCGAGTTTGCCAACTCTTTGAGGCTCGGAACCTTGTAAAAGCCGGCGACGACGTTCACCGCGATATGGGTACGCAACTTGGCCTTGATGTATTCGGGTGTTTCGCCGGGTTCTAATGATTGTTAGAAGTGATTTCAGAAGGATATTCTCTTAGAGCAGTAGGAAACCAGTACTGTGCGGGTTCTTGCCTGAAGCAGGGTGTTACGGATCAGGCGCGTAGTTCTCAGTGTACATGAAGGTGATCATGCACTCAACAGCCATGACGCTGAACTCTTTGATCTCGAATGTGTTGGTAAGGGACTCCTAATTAGTCTGACTATCAACCATCGGCTTCATAGATACAAATCACGACTTGATGTGGCGAACCTTGAAACCAGCCCGGAAGGCAGCAGCAATAACGGGGGATTGCGGAAAGACAATGGCCTTGTGGACTTGGAACTCGGTGCCAGCTGCAGTGAGGAGGAGATCACTGTAATCGCCAGACACCAGCAGCTTGCGCAGTAGATGTGAGCGGTATTGTGGCGGCATGGTGATTCGCTGAAAGTCGGAACGGGTAAGATGGAAGAAGAGTAAGACAAGAAGAACAAGACGGGGGAAATGGCAGCGTCATCACTTGTATTTCCCCACAGGTGGCTGAAGTCATACACGTGACGGTAAAAGCAATTCAACGGCAAGTAGTATGGCCAATACTTACATGGCAAACCGCAGCCGACTTGCAGTATGTCGGCTTGGTTGTCTCACTTTGTGCATGTCACGTGGGAGCCTGTATGACTGGTGTGCTGTGCATACACAAATCTTAGATACGAAAATAAGCACGTAGGGATGTACTGTCTTGGTCTAGTAAAGGTTGTTTGCGATGTTGAGCCGTGTGCGCAGCGGAAATGGTTCTCTGATGCTCCAATTTCGGGAACTTGACTTTGACTTTTCCCCTCGTCGCACCACGAACATGCTTAGCACCCTCTTGCGAGCTCGCGTTTCCAATTATGATGGCCATGGCACATTTGGACTGTTCGGATGGTAAAAATGCACATGGCATGGCCCTAATCGCAAATTTGGGAAGTGCATCAAAGTCGTCACCTGTGGCGATATATGGGTCAGCGTGCGCGTTCGTCATTGTTTTTACGACCCCTCCCCCCAACACCGCCGGTTTTGTTTGTATATAGGAGCTAAGGCCTTCTCACTAGGGAGTAGCTATCTGTAGAGAGTCAATATAGCTCTTTAAGGGCCAGGTGGTTTTGTCTGCTCGTGCATCATCCAGGCCCGGATAGCATGTAAACATTCCAGCTTGTAAGCTTATGCAATGGGATTTTACTTTGTGATCTTCGTTTTTATTTAAGTATTACGGTTCTCCAGACAGCCTCAGGGACCGCTTTCTCCTGGGACCCAGGCTGCTAGAACCGCGCCTTGCATAACATCAGCTTCCTATATGGGGGCCAACGGGTTCGCGTGATAGACATTCGTGACCGTTCCAAAGTGAATAGTGTTTTCGTAAATCAAATACTTGATGGAAATGCCTTGAATATATATATAGTCAATGGAGAAATAGTCCAAGTTGGTAAAGGGGACGCCATATCTTGTCGCTCAAGTCTAGAGCTATAATCTGCCGCAACTCTAAGCTACTATCATAACAAAAATCAGACATAAGCTAGATTCTTTCCATTCCTTATGATAGCGTTACAGCGCTATTGACTTAGTGCTTCAATAATTTGCCCCCGGCATTCGCCAAATCCCAATCTATCCCCTGCTTCATTCGTGCACCATCCTCGGATAACCACATCGTCACCGTCGGCCAGAAACGTCCTACTTCCACCGCTGATTTCGACCTTTCTAGTCCCCCCTTCGCTCAACTCAAGAAGACTTCCTCTCGACCCTGCATCCGGGCCGCTGATGGTGCCCGAGCCCAAGAGATCGCCGACGTTCATAGGGCAGCCTCCTACGGTGTGGTGAGCAATCATCTGAGGAAAGGACCAGAGAAGGTGCCGGGCGTTGGATCTAGTAATAATCGACGCCTCTTGGGATGGTTGAGCTGTGAAGGAAATATTAGCATACCATCTCAGAAAGGTGGAGACTATGACTGGACGACAGGAAGTTAAACACTCACCCTGGATGCTAACTTCAAGGTCAATGTTGAACGCCTCATTCGAGCTTTGAGGCTTCAAGTAAGACTGCAGCTGCGTCTCATTCTCGATCCCTTCAGTGCGGAATGGCTCGAGCGCATCAGCAAGAACAACCCACGGACTGACACTAGTCGCAAAGTTCTTTGAGTTGAAGGGTCCGAGGGGGACATATTCCCAAGCTTGAATGTCTCTCGCCGACCAGTCGTTCATCAGCACGTAGCCAAAGATGTACTCCTCCGCCTGAGAAATCGGCACCGGCGAGCCCAATGCATTGCCCTTGCAGATAAATGCGCCAAGCTCGAGTTCGATGTCGAGGCGCTTGCTAGGGTGGTAGATGGGGCTCTTGTTTTCGTCCAGGATCTGACCCCAAGGTCTTCGGACCGGTGTTCCAGAGACAACGACAGACGAGGCACGGCCGTGGTAGCCGACAGGAAGATGGGTATAATTCGGCTGGAAGGCATTGGCGGCGCCGCGGAATAGCACACCCACGTTGTAAGCGTGGTGTTTCCCAGCGTAGAAGTCGGTGTAGTCGCCAACACGGAGAGGAAGGTGCATCTGCACACGGGACAGTGGGATCAAGGCCTTGGCTTGTAGGTCTTTGTTATCCCGGAGGCGATTGACAAACGGTGTGTCGCGGAGGAATACCAAACGGAGGTACTCGCGGACTTTGGCGTGCAGAGGACGGCCAAGTTGGGCAAAGTCGTTGAGGGTTTCCTGGTGGAATACCTCGAGGACGGGTAGCAGCTCAGGCAAGTCTGAGAAGCCTCCTCCTTGGGCAAAGACTTGAAGGTCCAGCGCATGACTGCCGATGGCGACGGCGGGATGCCGGGCTGGAAGCTCTGGGTGGCTGATGATGCCAAAGGGGAAGTTGATGAGAGAAAAGTCTGACCCAGACGGGATGTCAAACCATGATTCTTCAGACATGGTTGCGGAGTGTAAGTCGATTAACGGATGATTGTAGTCAACGATTAACTTGCCTCGGATGCAAGAAATTACAGCTTGACAGATAACGATAGAAATAGGCGGTTGAGAATTGATGTAGAATATGAAGCTAAAATGGGTTCCGTTTAAGTGGACCACGGACTCGTCGGCAACTGATTGATTCCTTTTCCGAAGCCGCAGTCTAGTTCGCGATTCCGGCTAATTTAGCCTTTGTATTCCGTTTCCGCTTCAACTTGGCGGAATAGGGAGCAATTATACATTCAGCCAGTATTGATCGGAAAATACGCTGACTCGTCTATAGGTGCGATGGGGCCATAAATGAGCACATCTGAGTGATAGTCATGGCTATTCTAAAACCTCGCTCAACCTTTGCTGCAGTCAATCCTCCACGCCATGTCATCTCAAGTCCCCGAGCTCACGCTCTACACATACTTCCGCTCGTCATGCTCTGCCCGAGTCCGCACCGCCGCAGCTTTAAAGGGCATCAGTCTCAAGTTTATATACGTCAACCTACTCAAGGACGAGCAGAAACAAACTTCGTACATGTCCGTCAACCCCTCGGGCACAGTACCCGCGCTTTTAGTCCACCATCCCGACGGCTCTACGTCTCTTGTGCGACAATCAATCGCGATCCTCGAATTCTTTGAAGAAGCATTCCCGCATCTTCCCTCTCTGCTTCCACCGTTGAGTCAGCCTTTGCAGCGCGCCTTGGTCCGCGACCTAGTCAACATTCTGTCAATTGACATTCAACCAAAGACGAACCTATCCGTGCTCAAACGCCTAGGAACTGTTGGAATCCCTTCGCGGGACTGGTGTGAGGAGCAAATGGTACCAGGTCTTGCTGCGTTTGAGTCGATATTGAAAACCTGCGCTGGCGAGTATTGCGTTGGTGATAGCATCACGCTGGCTGATGTGGTATTGGCACCGGCTGTCGAGGCTGCACTACGGTGGGAGGTCGATATGAGCGCATTTCCCGTACTAAAGGGCGTGTATCACACATTTATTGACCTACCTGAAGTGTCTCAGGCGGATTGGCGACACCAGAAGGATACTCCGGAGAGTTAAGGCTCGGGAATAATCTTGGGCTTGGCTGTCCAGGACATCTCACTCATTTTTATGCTCAATTGCATTAGGATATAGAAATTGAGGTTTCGAAAGTTGGCCAAACTTTGTGTGTGACTACGCTAGAGCCCCTTCGCGTGAATGGGCCTCTTTGTAAAAGCGTAGACGTGCAGATACAGGGGTTTGGATTGAACCAGCCTTTGAAGGGCCGTCATGTCATAAGTTACCCGATAAATTGGCAAGGCGAAAGTCTAGATGAAAGACCGTGTCGTTCATGGATCAGGCCAACCTCAAGCACGAGTGACAGCCTTCTTTCGGCGGGAGTAGGATCTACTAAGAGTGATTGATGACTGATCATTACGTATTGTAGCCACTTCTGGTATCTATTTTATCACAATAATACACAATTACACTGATTCTGCCAGACGCATCTAGCGTCTTAGAGCATATCCTGTCTCCCTTGCGGCCTTAAAATGCTATCCGTACTGCCAGTCTGGCGCGATGCAGCCTTGTCGGAGCCGTCGGTGGGATATTCATCCTGTCGACGAGCTAGTTTGGGCTCGTCCTGGAGACGGGGCGGGACGAGGAGGGGGCTAGACGACGCAGGGGCTTTGTATTAGTAGGGCTTGCGTCGTGTCGTATGCAGTTGGTCCTGCAGTGCCTCCGTTGCTGGTTGCATCATGTATCGGAGGGGCCTAGACGCCATGCGTGTCGTTTCGGGGAGTTGTTGGACCCGACAGCCTGGAAAGATGCAGCTCGGCCTTCCGAGGCACAACTACCATCCTTTATTGGCTGCCTTTCCCCTGATCAAGCAGTCAGCTTTGGCCTCGGGGTACCCAAAGAGTCGACACAGGCTGTGGGGAACCTTGGCGTAGATATGGGTCGATTGTATCAGGCAAGAAACCCGAGTCAGTCCACACACAGTCCGCCCACGCCCGGCAATAACTAACGGAGCCCCATCCCTAGCTAGCCAGACCCGCTAGGAGCAATAGCGCCTGGGACGCGTTGAAGCGGGTTTCAATATTAAACAGGTAGCATCCATTGTGCATGTGCATCCACCAACGTGGGCATACCTACAAGGCGTTAGCCATACCAGGATACAGATTCGCAGCAGCTCAAACCTCGGAGGAGCATGAAATCTAGGCCAACAGCAGTTAGCCACCAGCCAGGGCAGCCTTGTCTCTACTCCAGCAGGCGGCATCACCATCTTGTCCGAAGTCCGCATTGGACAGAGGTATATAATGCTCTCCACACCGCCGAAATGACCAGCCGGCGACCCAGGAGTTTCCAGACAGACTAGGTTTTCCTTTTGCCAAACATCCCCCCCCCCCCNCCCCCCCCCCCCCCCCAGCTTTCTACCCGTTCAAGATGACAAACTCCTTGGTCAAGGGCCCCGCCGCCCCTCGTGCTGTCTTTGACTCGGACAAGCCGCTGCCGGGCACCCCTGAGGACATCACGGTCCAGTGGCTCTCGGAAGCCCTCGACGTGCCCGTCAAGGACTTTACGCAGACGGGCGTCTCCCACGGGACCTCGTCCAAGGTGTTTCTGCATCTCGTCTTTGCCGATGGCGTGGAGACGGACATCCCCACCCGCGTCTGCGTCAAGGGCGGCTTCAACCCGGCCCTCCGCGCCGCCTTCCCGGAGATGTGGGCGACCTACCGCCGCGAGGCAGAGTTCTACTACTACATCGCGCCCCTGACGAGCATGCTGCTGCCCAGGACGTGGTTCGCCGGCACCGACACCGTCAACGGCCAGGGCGTCTTCATCATGTCCGACGTCGCCGACGAGTGCACCTTTGGCACGCCGCTGAAGCCCTGGAAGCCCAGCCAGGTCAAGGACGCCCTTAGGCAGCTGGCCAGTCTGCACGGCAAGACCTGGAACACCAAGGAGGACAAGTATCCCTGGCTGTTTGGCACCGACGGGACGAAGCTGGCCAACCCGGTGCGCACTATTGTTCTGGCGCTGCTGAAGCCCGAACCTTGGGACGTTCGCTTCGCTGAGGATTGTCGTCCTCCGGTTGCCGAGGCGCTGCTGGACCGAGAGCGCATCCAGCGAGGCTTCGAGGCTCTCTGGAAACACGCCGATTCGGACGAGAAGTTCTACTCGCTCATCCACGGCGACAACCACGTAGGCAACACGCTCATCGCCAACGACGGCACGCCAGGCTTCATCGACTGGCAGGGTCTGCAATACGGGCCCGCCATCCTCGATCTCGTCTACTTCCTCACCGGCGCCTTGACCGTCGAGGACCGCCGCGAGCACGAGGGCGCCTTGGTCGAGGCCTATCTCGACGCTCTCCACGCCGAGGGAGGCCCCAAGCTGTCCAAGGCCGACGTCTGGGATGACTACCGCCGTTATACTATGCAGGGCTTCTTGTGGGCTATGACGCCCAAGGCTATGCAGCCTGATAATGTCATCTTTGCTATCAGCGAGCGATATTCGGCGGCCATTGTCGACCACGGGACTCTGGAGCTGCTGGGGGTTTAGAGTCAAATGCATAGAGTGTACGTATCTGGCGACAAACTAGACAGACGTAGAATGGCTGGGTCTTAATGCGAGTGACAGCTGCGATTATTATCTATTGTTAATAACAACGCCAATGCCAACCGCTTACATCTCGTCTCGTATGACGAGGCCGAAACACAGAACCCGTCGCTGGTAACAGAGCTGTTGAGAATAAGTAGAATCGTTTAAATACCAATCAACCTTGCGATAACAAGCGACGAACACTCAAGCGACTAAATATAGCTACCAATCTCCTCGCGGTGCCCCTGATCGGGCCGGGAACAGCTCGGGTGTGCACGAGCAGACAACAGCACCCAGGCGCCACGCTTTTGTTTCCGAGATGGATGGGGGAAAGGACCTGAAAAGTGGATGCGATTTGCCCGTCGAACACCGCGAGAAGAGCATCAATGGAGTGAAAAGTGTTAGGCGCGGCATACAGAAGAGGGCTTCTACGCTAACATCCCGCCCTGGTATGTCTTACTCCTTTGCCGATCCTGGAGATCCCTTTGAGTGTGCGAAGGCTCCGCACTAGCGACTGGAGGGCCTTTGACCAAGCGTAGTAAATAGTACATAGCTCCGCCCTCAATTTGTCTGGTGATTAAAGTATTGACTATCTTACGCTGCAGTAATGTGGGGTTGATATTCGCTCGTGAGGAGCCTCCGTGCACTTCAGTGAATAGATTGCCGAAAGTCCGAGCTGCTCGCTGCGAAATATTTCCCCTGGATACATCTTAACCGGCCCAAAGTCCATATTATGCAACGCGTCGTTTTCTAGATGCTGTTGCTATGATACCATACGGCTCAGAAACAGGCTATTACCCGTACTGAACTGCGTGAATGTTTTCAGCAGGCGAAAATCAGGGTCCAGGGTAACCGTCGCCTGCAGTCAGAAGTTGTCCGTGAGCTTGTCCCTTCTCAGATAGGAGAAGCGCAAAGCCCGGAACGAATCCAGTCTTTCCCTACGCCACAATGTCCGTTTCCGTCACGCTCAGATCCACAGCACCAATCTTGGCGATACAATGCGGCAAGCAGACTTGAAGCAGCTAATGCGTTGTGCACACGTCCAAGCTGTATCATCCTTACATGGAAAACTGCCTGGTACTTGGAGCCTCATGATGGCGCTGACAAACGCGAAACTACGGCCTTCCAGGTCTGAACACAACCGAAAAAGCCCACACGCCCAGCACCCTCCGGCGTTCAGTGAGCAGCAGGACAAAAATGCAGGAAAACGGCTTCGTGGGGCTCGGAAAAGTTACGGCGATCTCGACAACCGCTGGATTAAGAGGCGGCGTTTGACCTCGCTAACGTCACTCGGCCAGACCGAGACGTCTCTGCTGCTACACCGCGGACAGCTCTAGCGCGCGGTTGGTTCTCTGAGACGTCTCGTAGCCTGGACATCTCGCAGTCTGGACAGCTCCTGGCTTCGGACGAAGGTTTTGGCCATAAGCTCCGCAGATCTCGCTTGTGATGGGGATGCAAGCCACGGACGGTGTAAGTTCAACCGGGGGGTTTTCTTGCGGTTCCAGACCTGGTTTTTCTTGCCGAGGTCAGCCTCTGCCGTTTTGTCGGAGTGGCCGCCGACTTGTGGCCTCTTCTCTTCGTGCCGTCTTCTCTAGCATCGTGGTCCAGGACGAGTCGAGTTTCACGTTCGCCCAAGGGCCTGATCTAGTGCAGGTCCAAGCATGGGCTTTTCTAAGTCGAACGGGATCCAGCATCGAGATTCCGCTAGAACAGGGTAGCTTATCCATGGTGTCGTCTAGCTGGGCCCGTCCGCGCTGCAAACAGGGCGGTGTTTTGTCCGTTGAAAACAACGGCTTGGATGCCTTCTCGCGAAGGGACTGACCAGGCAGAATCCCCAAAGCCTAGAGTTTAATTACAAATCATGTAATCGGCTTGTCTGTGAACAGTGCATCCGTATGCGGTTAGCTCTTGCAATGCATCCAACATGAAGCACGTCCAGTGACGTGGTGCCGGGTAGCATGACGGTATCTCGGAGTTGCAAGCAGGCAAGATCTACAGAGTGACGAAGTATATCACCTGGGCCATCCTATAGACGTCCTGAGTGTTGGCATTGCATAGATTGAATTCATCCAAAATGTAGATCCGCGAAGTCTATCGCTGTTCCGAGACACCGTTGGTGCCGAGGAGCAGGCTGCTGGTAGTAGATAACAGGAATGTCTGTCGCAGCCACTGACAGCTGAGACAACGGAGCGTTTCTTCGGAGAGAAATCATTGGCTCAACGGGCTGATTGTGCGATCAAGTGTGCGGTCTCTTGATGATTAGGGTTTCAGTCAGATCAGGGGACCTGCGGAGCCGCCCTTTGACATCACTTTGTTCACAAGTCTTGTGGGCCACGGTTTATATCTCATCCGGATGTTTTCCTCCACCGTAAACAGCAACCATCATGTCAGCCAAAGTGGCGCACCCCTCCAAAGATATCCAAGAAAATCACAGATACGTTAGCGTCTATCCACTGGTAGGCTTTTCCTTTCTGTATGAACACCATAGTTTAAGAGCCTAGACAGCTGGAAATCAGCTCTGCACGGACGAGGAACCATGCCACTCCTGAAAACAGAAGCCGAGTCGATCCCTACGCCCGAACGGGATCCGGTTCAGGGGTCCAAGGCCTCGGTCTATGAGCCGTAGGCTTGGCGGGGTAGCTTAGAGTTAAAGAAAAGGTAATCTGGCTTGTTTAAGCTAGCATGTCAAGCTGGAGCAGCTGATACGGCGGGCATCACGGGTGTATGGTAATTCAAGCTCTTGTTTACTGCTCTAGACATAACTCCAGCAGCTGTGCCCGTTGCATAACCAAACCATAAAGGAAGTAATCGTCATATAAGCAACCCAACGTCCGAAACCATCCAAGCATGACCCTCAACTTACCTCGATATCAATCGCAGCCACTAAGACGCCTGGACTCTGCAGGTAAGCTCTAGGTGTTTGGCGTCGTCTAGGCTTGGGTTAACCCCAACGCAGGCTCGCCTTCTGCACCCAGGCTAGAGGCGGCGGCACGGGAACTCTACGGCCGGAAAGACCGCTATTAATATACTCTGGCGGCCCGCTAAAGTCGGGGTTGTGAGGTATGTGGCGAGGAATGTTCGCTTAGCGCAACATTCCTGTCATCGGATGCGGTCCACACCGAGAGCTACCCTCTGAAGCTGTACTAGGTTCTCAGTAAACAAAGAAGTATGAATGCTTCATTTGTGTATAAGGAGATGACTGTCGCCGACAGATCTACAATATTGTCTTCCATCACCAAGCCAAACAAGTCTCAGCCTCCAAGACAAAGACATCACAATCGTTCTCAGCCTCAAACCATCTGCTTCAACGTTCAACAACAAGAACATCCAAACCACCACCGCCACCACTCAAAATGAAGGTGATCTCATTCATCTGCGCCTTTCTGGTGGGCAGCACTGTGGCCGCTCCCTGCGTCCTCATCCCTCGCCACGAATCCTCCATCGAGTCCATTCCCAAGCGCGAACCGGGTCTCCGACTTCCAATCCGCCAAACCACACCACCACCTCCTCCTCCTCCCCCCTCAACAGCGCCTCCTACCAACGGCTCGCCTCCTGCCAACGGCTCGCCTCCTTTCCTCCAGCCAAAGTATCGCGTTCCGATCAAGTCTCCCAACAAGCGCGTCTCTGCCAAGAAGAACCCAGCCACCAAGAAGAGCGTGGCTGCCAAGAAGAGTGTGCCTTCCAAGAAGAATGTGGCTGCCAAGAAGAGCGTGCCCGTCAAGAACAGCGTGCCCGTCAAGAAGAGCGCGCCTGCTAAGAAGACCGCGCCTGTTAAGAAGAGTGTGACCGCTAACAAGCGTGTCTAATGTCTTGTTTCAAAGCTTTGTGGATCTTGTATTGGGTTCCTGTCTTGTCGAGCGTGCTCAGCGAGGAGAGTGACGGCGAAGGATTGTTCAAAATGAAGTGGCATTAGCTGGATTGAAGCATTGGGATCAGTTTAAACGAAGACAAAATAATCACAACGGAGTTAATTTGCACATCATGTCTCGCGATGATATGAAATCTTTCATCTTGAAATTGGGTTAGGATTTATCCATCTGGTAGACAACGAAGTCATTCGAACGAGATTGAACAGTAGCAGTGACCCCCATCAAAATTTATTTGAATAATTTCTATCGGTAGAAAGAATTGTAGAATTGAAAGAATTCGACGGCTACTTTGATTAAGTCGATCCATCTTGGTTTCATCGTACATAATAGACACCTGTACATGCAGACTGGCTATGTACTTTTGCGCTGCTTCCACCTTCCGTTGCCAGCCATTAAGTAGCAAGCCAATACTTAAACCTCGCCCGCCTTCATGTCGTCGAGCTCAATCTTCTTGGCCACAACCTGATCCTCCAGGTTGCACACATAGTTCTTGAACTGGCGGGCAGGCACGCGCTTGTCGAACATCTCCTGGATCTCGGCGTAGTTGCGACCCTTCATCTCGGGGAGACAGTAGTAGAGGTAGACACACATGGGCACGGAGAAGGCGAAGAAGATGAAGCAAACTGGAAGAACGGTTAGACCAGTCATGTTTCTGGGAGGGTGCGTACTTACTCTTGCCACCAAGGTTAAGTTGGTCGCTGTTGATTAGGTATGGCATGACCTGGAGAACCATGCACGAGACGGCGGTGGCAGCCATGATGTTGATGGCATAGGTCTTCTGGCGGAGCTGCATGCTGGGAGTTTCGCCTCCGACCGAGTAGGCAGTGGCACCCAGGGTCATCTAAAACGGCATGATTAGCAGGCGTTGACGAAGAATCGACAGTCACTGACCTGATACAGAAATCCCCAGATAACCATAAAAGCTACGGTGGCATTGAGAGCCTGCGGGCTGTTGACGGTGCTCACACCACCGATGATGAGCAAGCCAGCCGTGATGGTGATGATGCCGCCAACAATCATGGGCCGACGACCAACTCTGTCGACCAGTGGCCACGAGCAAATATTTCCGAAGAGCTGGATGGCGAAAGCAGCCTGAGCGATGCCCAAGGGGTTGTTGACGCCGGCAAGACGGAAATAGTAGGTCAAGTAGCCGCCGACAAAGTTGACACCGATGAACTGCTGAGAGATGTACACCATGCAAATGATCAAGGTGCGTCGGCCGTCGGGACCCTTGAAACACTGCATCCAGCTCCCTCCGCCGGCCGTCTCTTCCTCTTCCTTGCGGATGGCTAGAGTAGCCACGGCGACAGCAGTGTCGGCGTCAAAGTTTGGGCCGTTGAAACGCATGTACGACTTCTTGGCGTCTTCGGGGCGGCCGTGGATGAGCAGCCACGAGGGGGATTCGGGGAGGATGGTCAGGCCGAGGAGGAGTAGAGCCGGAGGGATGATCTGGGTGATGACTGGGATGCGCCAGGCCATGTCGGTGGTTCGGTCGGAGCAGGCGTAGACGACGAGGGAGCTGAGCCACTGTCCGATGACAATCATGGTATTCTGGTTGGATTCGTTAGCATGTTAGGATTGCGTCTTGGAATCGCCTGGATGCTCACGATGAGAATTAGACAGGTTCCTCGGAGCTTATTGGGCGCCATCTCAGCAACAAAGACCGGGCCAAGGGAGTGTCCCAGGCCAAAACCAAAGGTGCCCAGAAGTTTGCCGCCGAACAAGGTCACGATGTTATGGCTAAAGTACTGGACCAGGACGCCGGCAATGCAGAGCACGCCAGCGACACCGATGGTCTTCTTGCGGCCGACTATATCCGAGATGAAGCCCGTGGCAAAGGCAGAGACGAACAGGCCGACGGTGGTGGCGGCGTTGAGGATCTGCTGGTCCTTGGCGGACACGAGCAAGACGCCGTCGACGACGTGGCCGAAGCGCTCCATGAAGGGCGTCACGGCGAGGAGGTTGCCGACGGTGCTGATCTCGTAGCCGAAGTTGATGGGGAGCATGAAGATGATGAAGCCTGGTCAATCAGTGACGGGTTGAATTGTTGGCGGATGGGACGGCTTACAGAAGCCGAGAACACGGCGGTTGTCCCAGATGTCACGGAAGGTGACGTTTGGGTTTTCCTTGGCCGCGGCGGGCTGATGCGAAGCCTCGACATGGTTGGCGTCGGTCTTGGTATCTTCGATGGCCATGGTGGAGATCCAGACGAGGCAGAGTGGTAGTCAAGACGTGGTAGCAATGCCGGGAGGCGATGAGGGTAGTGAGAAACAGACCCAGCTTCTGGGAGGTGGCTCTTCCCGAGTCTATATATCCTTGTTTCGGCAAGTCTTGTGACGCGGAAGACTTAGCATGGCTCAGACCACGACGCTGGAGCTAGACCCATGGACACGGCTGAGAGAAGCGTGGTTCCCCACGGGGACAAGGACTTGCGGGGTGTTTGTGGGGCGCTATGAGAATGATGGGATGGGATGGGATGAGATGGCTCTGACTTCCAGAACCAGACTGAGGACAGACCACGGCAGTGTCGCGAACGGATGGGGAGCTTGTCACGGAGCGGCTATTCCTTCTCGGAGGAGACGGCCCAGGGATCTACGCGGTGTGAATGGCATCACGCATCAATACCAAGACTCAACCCGAGCCCGCGTCGTTGGTTCCGGGGTCTCCTGATGCAGCTCGTAAGGATACAGCCCGTGAAGATGCAGCCCGTGAAGATGCAGCCCGTCCCGTCTATTTCCCCAACTTCCAATAACCTCAGGTGTCGCTAAGCTTCTTCCAGAGACGCCCTCGCATCGCTTAATTGGTTGATTAGCTCTCGCTGCGGCACTCGGGGAGAAACCTTGGCACATCTCCGGCAGATCATGGCCGCGCCTTACTCAACTGGGAAACGGGTGTGCGCGTGGTTGGCTCCGACAGCCGCACAATCACCCGAAGCGATGATCGACTCCCCGGCAAATGTATCTCCCCATGTAAATGGTCGTTATTGATCGGGTTGGACGTCTGGATGTTTGTCATTCATTTGTTTCTGTTGCTGTATTCGGAAGTCGTAACCACCTTGTCAGACCACTACCTTGCAGCCTCGCCTGAAAGCTCTTCTTGGCGCTGCATCAACTGACTGACTTAGACCAAGACCAATACCTAGTTATTCCATGGATTGTTGTTTCCATGAGCTCGTCATTCCCGCATATCATTCGTCTCCCTCTGCCCGAAGTCCTCGGCCTATCCAGAGTCCAGACCAGCCTCCTCTATTGCGGCAATGGCAAACCATCTCGACTTCACCATCCCGGGCTCCCTCCCCAAGCCCATCTACCAGAATCAAGTCTTCGGACGCGACGAGATCCCAACCCACCTTCTCCCCGTCAACATCCATTCCACCGCTGGCCAAGTCTCAACTCCCGACGCCCTCCTCTCCGCCAGCTTAACAAACTCCGTCGTCCTGACCCGAGCCTCGGCCTCCGACCCAGCCCCTTCCATCATCGCCGACTTCGGTGTCGCCGTCGCAGGCATCCCCTTCATCCACATCTCCGCAATCAACTCCCCCTCCGACTCCGTAGTCGTCGACTTCGCCGTCTCCGAAGGCCACCCCGGAATCAAGCTGCAAGACGGCGACGGGCCCTACCCCTTCTCCGCCGGCGCCGACACCAGCCGCAAAGCCCGCTTCCGCGTGCGCCACGCCGGCTTCCACGACGCAAAGTACATCCAGGGCAGCCAGCGATGGATGCGCATCACCCTCGTCTCTCCCGCGCCCTGCTCCGTGGCCATCTCCCGCGCCGGCTTCGTCCCCGCCACGTCCAACGTGCCCGTGGACCGGCTGCCGGGCCAGTTCGAGTGCTCCGATGACAGCCTCACGCGTCTCTGGGGCTACGGCGCGAGGACGATCCAGCTCAATTGCGCGCCTGCCCGGACGATTCCGCCGCCGTGGCAAGTCTCCCAAGATATGGGCGTCTTGGTCGACTCGCAGCGGTGCAATGCGTACGGATGGGGCGGCGCTTGGTCGGATTACGAGGCTGGGTTTGATGGGCTCGTCATTGAGGGGGGCTTGGCATGGACTGTTCGCGCCTGTGGTGGTATGCCCAGTATCTTGTTCCAATTAACCGTCAACGACAAGGGCGCCTTGCTCGAGATGTGGTGGGGATACTACAACAAGCCGCAGACCACGTTGGTTCCTGTTTTGATCTCGTCGGTTGATATCTCAACACCCATTTCAGTAGGTAAATGGCATCGCTTCAAGACTCGCTGCGTGGGAGACGAGCCATTTGTCATAACCATTGACGATATCGAGGTCGCAACCTTTCGCCAAGGAAACATCAAAGCGTGTAAGTTCTTCGCCGTTGCCACCCATAGGTCTCTACTAAGCATCTGTAACAGCCGGACTAGCCCTTCTCGGAATATCCGTCGACGCATCCAACTTCCCCTACGTCCCAACCGGATCAGTTGGCATTGGAGCCGGCGCGGATCAAGTCTGCCGCTTCAAGGACATGACCGTCCGATCTCTCCCATCGCAAGAAATCCTCTATACGTCAGGTCTAAATACCACGGCCGTGCTCTCCGACTTTGGCGTCGGATGGAACCAGTTTCCGTTCATCTTTGACGGCGCCAAGCGAGACCGCTATCCCTGGACTGCGGACATCATCGTTGGCGGAAAGACGCTGTACTACTCCACCGCCGGCACCGAGTATGTCCGTGGAAACATTGTTGCGTCAATGCTGCGCTGCAAGGCAAGCAAGGAGACGCCCGGTCTGTTGCCCGGTGGTGCTCCACCCGGTACAGACTTCAACCGCGCAAGAGACGATACCATGTTCAATATTCTGTCCGTCAACTACTCGTTGTACTTGATCTTGGTGATTTACGACTACTGGACGTTTACCGGGGACGACGACTTGCTCGAGCTATGCTGGGACAAGATTGAAGGATGTTTGGCGTATTGTCGTCAGCTGGTCAATCAGGATGATCTGATAAGTGCTAAAGGGATGGATGGTTAGTTGTCTATTGTAAATTTACTTACCAGGCGCTAACATGCTCAAGCCGGCGACTACGACTATTACAACGGAATCCAAGAAGGCGTGTCCACCAAGCGCAACGCCCTCTACGTTACCGTGCTCCGCGCTTGCGCCAAGATGGCTGCCTCGGAAGCTATCGCTGACGAAGAGACCGCTACTTCTCTCCTCTCCCGCGCCGACACAACCGCTAAAGCCGTTTTGGAGAAATGCTACAACCCTGCCAACGGCTACTTCAACATTACCGATTCTCGAACCATCGGCTTCCAACAAGAGACACATGCCTGGCTACTACTCACCGATATTGTTCCCGCTGGGCTCAAGACCCAAATCTTAGGCCATTTCTCGTCCCTCTGCACTGCATCACACAACTCCGCTCCCCTGTCATTTTCTCCAGACACGACCAACCCTTCCCCTCCACCCGTCATCTCCCCCATCATGTCGGCGATCCACATCGACTCGGCCGTTCATGCTAGAGAAAAGCATTCCATCGTAGAAGATCATCTGCGGCGCGTGTGGGAACCCATGATGGACAAGTCCAGCGAGCACTTCACAGGCACGACCTGGGAGTTCATGACGGCCGAGGGCAAACCGTTCAAAGGCGACTTTTGCTCCTACGCCCAGCTCTTCAGCTGCGGTCCCACGTGGTTGCTCAGCGCACATGTGCTAGGCGTGGAGCCGCTGGCACCGGGGTTCGACAAGTACAGAGTGTGGCCGAAGTTGAAGATCGGCGGCGTCACCTGGGCGAGAGGCCGGGTTCCAACTCCGCGTGGATCTATTCTTGTGACGTGGCAAGAGACGAAATCTGGCTGGAGATTGAGCGTTAAGGCGCCCAGGGGCCTGGATGGCGTTGTTGTGGTACCGGACGAGATTTGGAGTCGCAAGACGGAGATGGTTGTGGGAGACGGCGGCGTTCAGGGCAGCAAGGAGCTGGTGGTAGGGCGAAATGGTACTTTGGAGGTGACAATCAAGTTTTAGCATAGTCTACTATCATAAGTATGAAGGGCTAGTAGTCTGCTCAGGTCTATTTGACTTAACTGCTGATACCAAAGCTTCGGCCAGCACCATGGGCTACTATATTGTCCGTCAACATTTAAACTCACAGCCCAATATTTCCATAGGTATCTCAATCAACCGTGGGTACTAGTCGCCTAGCCCATGTGCCGCTTCATATGGCCGGCATTTAGGATCACTTTAAGGCTGCATTCTCGAATCCAAGGTCCTTCAATCATATCAGCTTTGTTCAATTGAAAGAACCAACTTGACTTTACATTTTTGTTGGAAAAAGGGGATCAGGCATGTGTGTCTCTCCTGTCAAGCCTTATTTCGACGAGTTCGTGCAATCGTTCGGGGCCTGGGTGTGACGGCCTTCGAATTTCAGCACAAATTCCGACAGCAAAGCCTTTGCCCGTTCCTCGTAGTGTTTCTTTCGATCTTCGCTGTCTCCCATACTGGATTGGATAGTCATGAAGACGTTATGAGACTCGTCTGCCGTGGTGTGAAGTTTGGAAGCGTCACCACTTTCTTGCTTCAAATCGGCACGGCCCCTACTTCACCAAATGTCACCGTTAGCTTCCGCAACAAGTTACGAATGTAAACACTACCCCATTGCTAAACAAGTGAAATCTGCAAAACGAAATGAACAATTCAAGGGCAAAGAGAGAGGAACGACCAACCGACGGTTCAGATCACGCGTAGGCTGGGCACGATCAGGCATGTTGGGGAGCTTCAAAGAGGAAATGGTGGGCACAACGAAATGATAGCACATAAAGTCAAAGAGAGTCACCGGTTGCAAATGGGTGGGCGATTGCGTCTGGTATGATCAGGATACATCTGAACTGGGAGAGCCGGTTGAATTTATATCTGTAGAGTAGATGCACACAACTAATAATTGCGAGGGGAGCAGGCATAAGCATGCATGAAGACCTCCAGTTGACGGAGCTCGAACAACTGCAGATGCAATGTGGCGTTGTGGTCTTATGATGCAACATCCACCAACGCCGAAGTCTTTCTTGCCTGCTTTTTGGACACGGCCCAATCACGGCTGGGACCTTGTTGTTTCGTTTCCTTGCGGTCTGGATCCGACAAGGCGTTTCAGTACTCTGTCGGGAAAGAGCTGGCTGAAGGTGGGAAGAAATTTGGACAGTATCCAACCACATCACGGATGATGATGCCAAGAGTACTGGGCTTGATGCATGAGCTGCCCCTCTAAAATTTGGATAATGTCCAATGAACGAGGTTGTGAGTTGTGAGGCTGGGCATGATCAGAGATCCCGATGCTCACCAGAGTGAGACACGATATTTGGACTGGCCCAATCACATCCCTCCGAGAGCATCTTGAAAGCGGGGTACCAGTTATTTAAGGCAAGCTCGTGGCCGCTTTTCATGAGCCTGCCTGAATATTATTCTCACCTTCTTCATTATCACAGCTTCTTGCACTTCGCCATGTCCCACGGCTCAGCCATCACCGCGAAAGATTGGGAAAAGTTCAAGGATGTAATCCACGACCTTTACATCGAGAAGAGCCTTCCGCTGGAAGGCGCCGGAGGTGTCATGGCGGTAATGGAAGCCGTCCATGGTTTCACCAGATCGTAAGTCCTCTCCTTTGAAGGCGCCGCTGCTCCAAATTGACTAGTTCTCAGGAAATCCCAGTATGTTTCACAGCTGAAGAAGTGGAAGTTCTCAAAGTACTCCAAGGACACAGACCCGCGTGACTGGAAAGTGGCGGGTTACAAGGTCTCCAAGGCGAGGAACCGCGGCAGACAAGTCCAACTCTACCTCAAGGGGAGCTTGGTGACTGGGAAAGTCCTCCGAACCCGAGGCTATCTCACAAGTCTCGACCAGCTGCAGCTTGAAGGTGGGTCTTCAGTATCATTTGGTTACAGCTTCTGGCTCTAATTTGTTCCCAAGGATCCTCGCCCCGAACACCTCCGGATTTCCGTCTTGAGGCCTTATCACCTGCGCCGCTCAACACCATAAACATACCATTCACCAACTTCTGGCATGATGTGAAGAGCTTCAAACTACCTTGTAAGCCATCCAGGAACTCTACTCTTATATTTTTAATCAATAGCTCATTCGTTTTGGTCAGCGCAAAGTCTGGACGCTGTCGAGCTCACAACGAAAGTCAACGACCTCAACAACTCCGCCAGAATGCAGCGCGCGCAGTCATCAATGTCGTTGTATATTCCAGCATCTGCCAACTCAGCGATTCCGCATGATCTCCAGCACAACGACCAGCACGCTCGGATTGAGCAGTGGTGGAGGTTCATAACATATGTACTCTCCAACAATCATCTGACAAGCCTTGATCATGAAGACGGACACAAGTTGTTGAGAGTTTTGAAAGAAGCAAACATCCCAAGAGTACTGAACTCTCCTCCGTTGTCGAAGAAGCCAACAGCCAAGGCATTTCTTGAGACGACTTTTCGACTTGCCATTCAAGCGGAAGATGAAGAGATTGTTCAATATCTGCTCAAGAACGACTTGAATCCAAATGGGCATTCTTGTTATCATCTAGATTGTCCACCAAAGTCTCCTATCAATCCCCTTCAGTTCGCACTTCTCTCCGGAAATCTTCCAATGGCTGAGCTTCTCATGCATCACAATGCAAAACTTGATCAGCCCCATACGGAATGGAGAAGCAGCGCCATTGTTCTCGCTATCCTAGGCTGGCGTAAAAGACTGGAGCCACGCGTTGTGGATGAAGAAGACGCTTCATCGCAGAGACAAGAGGATGTCGCTACCATCACAGCTTTTGTGAGGTAGCTTATCACCAACGGAGCAAAGGTGAATACCGATGACCTTGGCATCCACTTGAGAGACCACTTAGACCGTTTCAAGTCTTCTCTGGAAGCCCGCTGGCTGTGGCTAGACTACTGGCAGTCACCTCTGATAATTGCGGCAAGGTACCAACTCTCCGAGTTGGTTGGCATGTTTCTGGACAGCGCCCCAGATCGCCATTGTCCAACCCCGTGTGACATCAACTCGGCACTCGGTGCCTCACTGCAACACTTCGCTGTGTGTCGCTTTCTCTCCGATGGAAGACCCGACATGCCACAATATCCTTTCGCAATCACCTCTTTGCTTGAAAACAAGGGGGCTGATGTGACCCTTGACTTCGATTTCGGCCCCCCCAACCGCTATCTCTATCTGATCAGCAGCCCTCTAGAGCTCTTAGCCTACTACACCGCTTGGAGCTCGTGGGCGGTTGACCAGAAGCCCACAGTTAGTGACCTCCTGAACGCGATGGACCAGAAGGACTTCAAGTTATGCTCTCAACTGTTGTCGCGCTGTAGCTTTAGTGTGTGCAGCGAGCCAACATTCTCTCTTGTAATGGAACGACTCCGCCCTGGCAGATCACATTGGTTTTTCAAAAGTCTGGACAACATGAGCAATTTGGATGTGCAATCCATGGTACTATTGCAAACTTTGGAGTTTTCCGCGCCACGGGTACGGAGGGAGCTCTTAAAGTCCCCCCATTGTCCGGCGATATTGCTCACTGTTCAGCCGACTGCATTGACTGCAAATCTCATTGCGCCAACTCTCAGCACCATGAAGATAAAGGATTTGGAGATCATGTATGGCGAGAACCTTCAGGCGTTTCTTCGGAACATCTCTGAACTGGGCACTGGGCTTATACACATGGCAATTATGCGCGGCAATTCTTCCTTAGCCACATACTTGATTCATGGGGGGCTCAACATCGACGACGTGGTAGAATACGGAGTCGTCCCAGAGACTGCACTCTGTGCTGCAATTAGGCAAGGGAACAATGAAATGATCGATCTCCTTCTTGGCCAAGGTGCCAAACTTGAAATCGATCACGGACTATGCCAATGCGGTCATACACTTCGTATCAATGTCTTGGTGCCCGCAACTGAGTATGGAGACGCTGACTTGATCCACCGTCTGGTCGCAAGAGGCGCCAATCCTAACGCTTTTGGAGTTTCGGAAGAATGGCACAAGGCCCGCGATAACTTCAACTCACGCAACACTTACAAGAGCGGCTTTGAACGCATCCCGTGCAGCTGTTCATGCGTCGTGCCATTAGCGGTGTGTCTTCTTTCAACACGCAACTGGCTACTTTTCCAGGCTTTGCTGGCTGTTGGTGCACATCCGATTCCAACCGAAACAGTCAGAGGGTACGACAGTCATATGACTCCTCTGGCAGCTCTTTGCTTTAAAAGGCAGAAACTGAAAGACATTACACCCTTCCCAAACGATACAGAAAGCTTTTCAGATATGGCGGCACAATTACTCCTGGATGCAGGAGTAAGCCCTTTGGACCCCGCACTTGCAATCGCAAACAACGCAGGAGGAATGAGCATACCAATGCTCAAAACTATTTTAGGAAGAATCCTAGCTCAGTCGACGCCTAGTGAAAATACCGACGATGCTGAAACCTCAGCTCTGATATTGGCAATCAAGCTAACGAACCCGGTCTTGGTCAACAATTTCTTGGGCAGAGGAATCGCGACAAGTGCAATCGACCGGTGTGACAAATACCCTTCCCCACTGAGTGTAGCGCTCTGGGAAGTTTTCCAGGCGAGCTTTCGGAAGCAATCATACGATATCGTCTATAGCCTATTGGAGGCGGGTTATGGTCGACATGGCTCCATACGGATATCAGAACATGAAGAGATGTCCCTGGTGCACTACGCGGTGAGCCTAGGCGATGGGTTTCTATTGAGCCTGTTGCTTGATTTTGGACATCGCCCGTTGCCGCGAGATTACCAGGAATCGGGGTGTCTAGCCAGTCCTTACGTTCTCGACATGATCAAGATTTTATTTTACTATGGAATACGACCAGTCGATGTCGTAACAAGAGTCAAAATCTCAGCAATGAGCCCGTTCCATGAAGATGCAGTCGCGGCAACCGCTTTGCAGGTCGCTTCAGCTTTAGGCTATCCCAAGGCAGCACCGTTTCTGATCCAAGATGACGGCGCCGACGTCAACGCGGCGGGCAACGAAACGTGCGGCGCGACAGCCCTGCAGTTTGCTCTCATGGGAAAGCATTTGGATATTGCACAGCTGCTCATTGACAACGGGGCCAATGTCAATGCGCCGCCGTCCTCTTTCAACGGAGCTACGTGTCTGCAATTTGTTGCTTCCAGAGGAAATCTCGAGTGGGTCAAAGTTCTGGTCCAACAACACGCCGATGTCAATGCTGCACCCCATCCTGAGATCCATCCGGGTGGTACCGCGCTTCACCTTGCCGTCAAGAACGGATCACTGGATGTAGCGAGATATCTCGTGGATCACGACGCACAAGTCAACGCCCCAGCACATCCACACGGAGGGGCAACGGCCTTGCAATACGCAGCCATCTATGGGTTTGGCGCAATTGTCGAATATTTGCTACGACATGGCGCCGATGTCCATGCCAAGCCGGCCGAGAAGAATGGAAGAACTGCTTTGGAGGGTGCGGCTGAGAATGGTAGGCTTGACATAGTCCAGATCCTTCTTGATCATGAGGTCGGTTGTCGAGAAGAGGATGACCACAGTGGTCAGAGGGCAATCGAGTTGGCAGAGGCACACGGGCATTTTGCTATACGTGATTTGATTAGAGGGTATCTTGGGGGGGAGGAAGATGTCAGTATGAAGGAAGATGTCAGTAGGGACTTTTAAGAGTGTGTAGAAGATTGAGGAAAAGGGACAATTCAGCTGTCAGCTTATGGAGGGCTAGGTAGGTAAGTATCTCGTGTCAGAGCAGGTCTCTGCAAAGGCCGCGATGCATCTCATTAGTAATCATTACAGATTGTGTTGTAAAATATCGCCTCCCACTAAACCATAGAATTTATATCACTCATCAAACCATGGCGCCTAGGCTAACGTCGCAGCTTCGCTTCACACCTCGGGCATGGTCGGCACGACTGGGTCCGTTATTGCGCCATCGCAGAACATTCCACGATGGCAAAGCCACCTTCATTACGTCCAATGCGAAAGGATCCCTCCAAACACGCAAACTCGACATCTTCATCGGAGATCCTCACGAGGCCTATGTCATCGTCGATACAGTGGTAGGCTTTGCGATGAGATCAGCCATAGCTAAGCAGACAGGATTGTCTTTGGCTGAAGACGCAGACAAGGTCCCTTTGGCCTTTTACCATGACGGTCGACATTTCGCTCACGGTATGTCCCTGATCTGAGTATGTGCATGAACCAGTTAATATGGAGATAACTTAAGATGCGGCACCATACCCACGCCTTATCCTCGAACAGGACCTCCCGCGTCAAAACGCAAGCAACATCAGCCCTGCGACATTTTGGCTCTGGGGGGCTACACACTGTGTCACCTTGGATGGAACACCCGACCGTGAGTTCTGCTGGTCTTTTTCCGAAGAGGAAGCTATACTCACTAAGGCTTGTAGATGACTTCGAGCAGGAGAGTCGGGAGAGTCATGGCAGACTGGAAGGGGCAGCTGAAATGTTGAAGGACAAATGATCCGTGGAATTTCAGACGAAGAATTCATTGAAGGCTTGAAGGAGAATTGAAAGAGTGATTCACATATTAGTACCATTGTTTTTACTGGTTGGGAGCGATGATCAATCGTATAGTTAGACTGTATGGAACAACTTCCCGAGACTGCCTATCCACAACGGGTCATGTATTTATGTATCCCTACTCTCTCATCCAGTATATCACTGACTCCTCGCCGCACCCGAGACTCCTCGCTCAAGGCTATCACGGCTTTGAGCACTACCCTTGTAATAAGCCCCTAGGTCCTCCGATGTCCACTCGCTCGTGGCGACGAAGACGTGAGCATCGGAAAGCTGCTCATCGAGCTCCACATCGCTCTTAGCCGCCGATCTCGTTTGCAGCTGGTATCCATTGATCTTTAGGAACATGTCTGCTGCGTAGAGAGCAGTCCGTTTGTTGCCATCCTGGTACGGGTGGTCGAGAACGATCTTCTGGGCAAGGACCCCAGCCAGCTTGAACAAGTCCGTTTCTCCATAGTGCTCGTGATTTATCGGCGAATCAATCGCAGACTCTAGCATGGATGGCTGGGTCGGCGACGACTTCGCAATATGGCGTGCATAGAGCTTCTTCACTTGGCTAGCAGTGAGGAAACGATAGGAGATGGCGGAGGACATGACGCGTCGATGACAAACGGTAATAGCTAATGGTGAAAGGTAGCGAATCGACTCCGCTTGTGCGCGCACAGCACAGCGTTAGGGCCAAGTATTATAGAAGACTCCAGTGGAAGACTCCAGGCAGCAGAAATATCATAGCGGGGTCCATTTGCCTCGTGAATGCGACCCATCGCGGCTTCAGGAAACAAAAATAATCACTATTCGTCTACGTCTGGTGGAAGTCAAGTAAGGACGGAAACTGAACATGAAATTGGAGCAATTAGTTGGTCGTCAATTGTTCGATATTTCATGGAAATATATGTACCTTTATATATAGGCCACAAGACGGAATGCTTACAATGCCGCTTGCGTTAGATGCACAGGGCAAACAGGACCCCTAAGGCCGTCAAGAGCTGTCTTCAATGTCTATGGATAACTAAGAACTGGATCATGGTGATTCTCTCCTTTAGCAATTGTATCAAGTTTTTTCTGTGAACTGGAAGGTTTATCGTCTAGTATTACATTATCGCGGTGCTGCGTTGTAACGCGTTGAATACTACAGCTCCGCCATCCAGTAATGACAATCCGGTATGATACTCGGCTGTTGGCTGATTGATTCCATTGGAACGGGCACCATCCTGGCAAAGTCAAATGTCAAACATCACAAACAGCTAAAAACCATGTGATGGCCTATGAAATGCGACGGTAGTTTGCTCGGAATCATCACGTGCTTCGTACAGTTTTTCTGCGGGGTTGTGCTACTTCGGCACAGGATGAAGTCATTGACTCAGCTTCATCTCGTGATAATTTCATCGTTTGTTTTCACCTCCATCAATTCATCATGTCTTCCGCCGGGCCTCTACCTGTTCTCAAGGGGCTGTTGACATCAGGGGACTACAGCGACCTCCTATTAAAAGTAGGAGACGAAGAATTCCATCTTCACAAAGCCGTCGTTTGCCCTCAATCCCCCGTCATTGCCGCGGCCTTTCGCGGAAATTATAAAGTATTCCATCTCAAATAGATTAAATCCGATCAAGCTAGGGCTAATCGGGCGCCTAGGAAGCAAACACCGACACATTCAAGGTCGAAGGCTTCGACGCTGACACGGTTCGGTGTATGATCGACTTTATGTACACTGGGCGATATGATGTTGAAAGTACCCTGGGTTCCGTGTCGCCTGACGTTCAGCGGGAGCATTCTCCATTAGGTACTTGCTCGCATCTCTCCTCTGACTTGCGTTCGACAGCAATTTAACAACCTTCAGCCTTCCCAGGGCTCTCCCCCGAGCATTACGAGCGCCTATCGACAACTGCGTCAGAGCCGCAGTCGAGTGCAGCACAATCCGCAAACCAAGCCACCCTCCGGCTACTCCGGCATGTCGGCATGAACGCTATTGCCGACTTTTACGACATTGAGCAACTCAGAGAGCTGGCAAACTCGAGAATCGAGGCTATTTTCCAAGAAACCGCTCAAGCGGACGGATTCTCCATCGTCGCCGAGACGGTTTGGAGTTCGACGAGCGACAAGAAACTGTACAATCTTCTCACGACTGTCGCGGCAGAGCACATCGACCAGCTAGTGAAATCCAAGAGCTTCCTAAACTTGGAAGAGGTCAGCGACTTTTCCTCGGGCGTTTTCCGAGCATGTGCCGCGCGGATCGCTGAGCTTGAAAAACAACTACACTGCAATAGCATTCCATTGGATCATAACCTAATAGTAGCTGGCATCTATGAAGAAGAAGTAGAAAAGCCGCGACCTTTACTTGGATGAGCCTCCTACCTGGTTCTTGTCGGTTCTGTGAACAAATGCCTGAGTGTATCAGGACCTTGTCTTCTTTGAACGGTGTTCCAGCCAGGCATGGCTCAGAAGTACCACTGTGGTTGATGAAGTGCTTTTCGATCATGTACGTCATTTGGGCGTGAAAGTCATCTAGCAAATCGATTGTGGTATTGGTCTGGTTCGAGTTGGAGTTGAACTGGCATCTTGAATCCGTGTGGGGTGATTCGACAATCCCGAAAACACAAAAAGATGGGTCTCTAAGACCTCATTCCATAGCCGTGAACTGCCCAGAGGGCAATAAAATGAGACTATGAAGGATTATATTCAAGTTGAACCTATTCTTCTTAATCAAAATCCCCATCTCGACTAAAACCCAAAATTCTCGTAGTCCTTCAAAATTTCGCCTAGTTCCGGAAAGTGCACAGCGCGAAAGTCGCCCTCTAAAACCTCAACAGCCTGGGATATATCAAATCCTACCGGCAGCGCGGTTCCCAAGCCCCTTCGCAGTGAAGTGTCGTGCATGGGCGAGAATATTGACGAGAACATACCTTCTTGCGAGGGCATCATGTCAAGCGAAAGCTCCTGGCTTCCGTCAAAGCCTTCGCAGGATACCAGAGAATCGTGATGTGCAGTGGCTTCGGAGAGAGAGGGGTCCACTGGGACTTCCTGCGTGTTCCTGGGTATTGATGACATCCGTGGTGCGACTGAGTGGGTTGATGAATGTGACAAGTCCCGGCCTTGTGCTTGTATATTGTCCACGACATCCTGTATGCCTTGCAATTTGTCTCCGAGCCTCCGCGTGATGGGCGACTGCGCTGACAGCTGTTTCACCAAGTCCATCGCTTCGACGACATCTTGCAGACAAGATACGCGCTGGTCGGCAACCGTGGAGCATATTATCAGTAAGAGCGACGACAGCGCCGTCTCCAGGAAGTGGTTGAAAGTCCTGTGCTGGGCATGGTAGATGTCTGTCTCTCGAGCCAATCCGATCAGAATGCGTATCGTGTCTTGGGCAATCTCAGTCATGTCGTTGAGGCTGGAGGGATCGAAACTACCAGGCTCAGATTGTACCGCCGACTTTCTGTAGATGACGGTGCGCATCTGGTTCGCCCTGAGGTGCAGAAGCAGACGGAGCTTGTATTCACCACGATTGTCTTTTGCTGGGTCGAACTTGTCGTTGACGCCACCGAATTGGAGCTTTGGCGGGAGGTTGTGCTTCCATTGCACGACTCGGAAATTGAGAAAGTCTCGTGTTGAAGCCGATGTTGCGGGCAGGGATAACGAGGCGTCGAGGATGGATCTTCGGACTTCGGATGCAATGTTGGAATATGAGACCATATGTTTCAGGTAAGCACATGAAAGTGAGTCGTCCTTTCATTTTTAGTTAGCTGAGAGTAGCGAGACGAGTTTGGCGAGTGCGTACCGTGAAACTAGGATGATGGTTTATATCCGAATCTTGCACGGCAAACGGCAACCCCGTGCCAAAGCTCCACCGCCGGTCAAGCGTATATGCCACCCAGTATAGCTTCTCTCCCACCTCTTGAAGCATCTCCGAGGAGGATCCGGCTCGCATGTTATCAGAGCCGTGGCACGTCAGCTCCTGGAGTAGACGCATCACAATGCCGTTTCCTCGCCAGGCAAGGACTTCCCTGTCGCTCAGGAAAAAGTAAATACTCTGAGTGAAGTATTAGCAGGTTTATTCAGTGCTGCGCGTCGAGACTTACGCTGAGAATCAGCACTATCAATTCTTCCTTGGAGGCTCCGTTCAACTGTGTCCTGCCTACGGCGCCCGCGAAGATTTCCTCGGCTGCGGGATTGGCTATATCGATGGCCGTAGGGTCTGCGAGAGTTGAAACAATTGCGTGGATGACGATGGTCATGTCTTCTATGCGCTCCTGTTTGCGAGTCCTTGGCACTCCCGTTGCGGTCCGAGAACGATTGCGCTTGGCTGCCATAATCTCTTGCCTCAAGATATCGACGTCAAGAAACGGATACTGAACACCAACCTCTTCCTCATAGATTGCCAGGACTTTCATCCAATACTCGGCGTCCAGAGCTGCCAACACGCCGCCGGGTGATCCAGCACGTCGTTGTTGGATCAGATGGCGCATAGGCTCAGCTCCAACCAGCGAAGTCCGGCCAGCGGGCAACGGTGCACCAGCGTTTTCAGGACTTAATGCGACAAGGCGTTTCTCGGCAAGACGGAGGTAGTAATCAGAGTTGTCCAGCATCGGTGGTTGGGCCGAAGCCGTGGACTCGACTCTCGGCCTCGGGAGATCAGCCGTCAGGTCTACGCTTTGAGAAGCCGAACCACCAGGGTCATTTTCCGCAGCCTCCTCTGAGCTTTGCCTGTGAGTATCGACACTTTTGACAGTTAGAAACCTGGGAGCCACAAATGAGTGCCGACGCGTCTTACGAGGTCCGACGCGCCGCCGAGCGAAACCGCGTGTTGCGTTTGTACACACACTCCGCGTCGCTCTCGCGACATCCTTTGCACGGCCGCTCGCCGCTGCACTTGATCTTGCGGCGCTGGCACTTGTCGCTGGGCGGAGACACGGTCAGCTACGCGACGCGACGCAAGACGGAAGAGAGGCCATACCATGCGACGCGCGTGTACGGGAAGCGCCTCTTCCTCAGGCTGGCCATCTTCGGCGACGCTTGAATCGTGGACATTGCAATTTTTTCACAGTCTAAAAGGAACGTCGGTGGAGCGAAAGAAAAAGAGGTTCGGTCGGGTAGTCTACCGCTCGGACGCAACGGAGAGATGCCCCGGATATTGAATGCGGGGAACACGGCAATGGGAGGTCAAGTGGACTGTGGAGGAGAGGCTACGTCACGTAACGCGGCCAAGACGCTGTGAGACTACCGGTAGTTGGAGACGGAGTGGTGGTTAGCACAGCACCGGGCTTTTTCTGTCGGAACATCAGACACGAGTGGTTTGTACGCGAATAACAATGTGATTAATCATGGCCGTATCCTATCCCCATTGCTCCGCCGCTATGCAAGAAACCCAAACAAAACAGAAAGAAAGCGACTCAAAGCAGAGTCAAGGTGAGATCTCCGTGAATCTTTGCCTTCAGTTGAATCTCGATCTCCAAGTTGAGATCCAGGCGAAGAGAGAGGGCGTCGCTCTTGCCGCCTCCCTTGCCGGCCTTGCTCGGAGGCTGAGGTGCCGGTTGCTTCTGAGCGTCGTTGAACAGAAAGTCGGGCGGATCCATTTGGCGTTTTGAATCCATCCCACGGGCGGATTTCTTTGCCAGGTCGGTACGTCGCTTCTTCTTCCGGGCCTTCTTCGCCGCAGCGTCGTCCTCGTCGGCGGATGTGGGTTCGGCCACTTTTGTCGCCTTCTTCGATTTCCTGCGAGGCTTGCTCACTTCGAGGCTGGGCTCGGCCCCTGACTTTTGGGCTGTCTCATCATCGCTCCCGGGGGAGTTGCGTTGTTCCTGGTCTTGGGTTTCGTCTGCTCTTGATACAGCCATGTTTGGAATTGTTTGATGATGAAAGACTTTTTGGGACTGTCAAAGACGGAGTTGGAGTTTTCAAAATGTTGCGAGAGAAGGAATGCGGTGCAAAGCAGAGTAAAATGATGGGCTTGAGGGATCCTGCTTATACCTGGTTCCACGAATTGCCAACATTTTAGCTGTCGCCAGCGATGACGCGCTCTAGACTGGCGGGGAATCTTGTTTTTTCGTGGCTGGTCGTGCCTTGATTCCACCGGCAGGGGTCAGCTTTACTGTGGAGCAGCGTTGTAATTAAATCGCTTGAGCTGACGCCAGCTCCATTGGGAAATGCTAAAATGACTTTTGCCGGGCTTTTGTCAGGCTGGATGATGCGGATTGCGAAGGGCATGTTGATTTAGGTGCATGGTTAGTGCCGCAGCTTTGTGCTGGTCGAAGCCTCGATGACTTGCAGGTTAACATTCATGCTCTCTCTCTCTAGAGAACCAAGGAGGACGAGACGGAGAATGAGAATCGATCTAGTGAGAACAGATATGTGCTAAATCAAACAGAATGTGCAACCTTCGACTGAGTTTATTGTTCAGGCCACTTTATTTTCATTCTTATCAGCCATCCAATTCCTGATGGAGAGGTGTTTAACTGGGGCGAAGACTGAGTGTTATTGATTTATGGAAGCTGGTGATGTAACTGGTGTTAACAAGAAACAACACCTGAGTAAGGGGATAATGTTAATTCTCTATATCGGTCCACGATGAGGTTCGCATCGGATTACCACTGGACCTTTCCATAATAAAAAATTGGGAGTAGCTTCCCTCCTACATAGAAGTGGAGGCAGCCTACCCTAGATCTTTCCCGAAGGAGCGCTGCCATTATTAAACCAGATAGCAGAGGCCAAAAAGCGGATAAATGCATTCCTCTGAGCTGAGATCAAATCCACGTATTTAAATAATTCAAATTGTGGCAGGGCTTGCAGGACTTGCTGGCAAAAAAAATCCGCCGCCGAGATGCCAATTCGGGAGATGTGAACGGGCGTACTTTGGATTGCAAAATCAAGTCGCAACATGAGATTAAATGTTTTAACAGGATACCTCCTTTGTTATTGCAGCTGTGTGAGCTAGATAGGCTTACGTGTTAATAATAGAGTGCCGGAGGTGAGATACGGTTACTTGTAACTGTTTTTAAAATTTGTTGAGAATATAATCATTCCGGCAAAGTCCCGCTTCCATCCAATCATCTGAGATCCCTCGTGGCTTAGTTGGCTAAAGCGTCCGACTGTTATTACTTGACTATCGGGAGATCGGAAGTTCGAGCCTTCCCGAGGGAGTCCCTCAATCTCACTTTTTGCCCCGCTCCGAATAGTGGAAATGGTCCAAAATTACCCTCTACGGCGCTGGCTACCTTGAGCTGAAACCGGGCTCTTATTTTACTCTTCTGAGTTTCTACATGTACATAGATTAAAAAAGATTGACACTGGATACTGGATGATTAAAAGGGGTGTAATAACTATGGTTGAGTTGAACGACTCGCGTCCCGCACAAAAGAAGGCTATATGATGTTTTTGTAGTGACTGTATTCAAGGACACTCTCCTGGCGTCTCTATCTCTATTAATGCTCTGTTCGTACCGGCCGTGATTGAGTCGAGAATCTATCTAGTCTATTCCAATGCAAGCAAACGTGACACTCTAAAACTTGGCCTTGAGGCTCCATCCCATGCGGTGGATCCTCGCGGCCATGATGAAGACAGTACCGGCGAAGCAAAAGACGCCGGCAAAAATCTTGATCCCGCGCAGACCGTTGGGGCCATCGATGATGGCACCGTTGATGGGGTTGGTCGTCAAACCGCCCACTGACGAGATGAAGAAGACGATGCCGGTGCGGAAGCCGATTTCCTGGGGAGGCGAGATCTGCGCGACGAGAGGGGCGATGAGGGAAACGTATGCGCCGGAGCAGAAACCGAAGAGGGCCGCAAAGGCCAGGATTCCCCCCGTGGTGTTGGCGGGGATCCAGAGGGCGAGGATCCAGAGAGCAGTCAGGTAGCCGACAAGGATGAAAATGTTGTACCGACCAACGCGGTCGCCCATGATGCCGGAGAAGATACGGCCAAACAGACTGGCGGCGTTGAGGATGGGGATAATGTACTCGATCAGGTCGACATCCATGCCGGCGGCGAGGGCCTGGACGGGGAGGTAGTTGATGGGCACGTAGATGCCGTAGGTGAACAGGAAAAAGCCGGCGACGAGTAGGATGAACTCGGGCTCGTGGAGGGGCTGGAGGAGCTGGGCCTTGGAGACCTTCTTGGGACGCGGCGGGTGGAGGGCGCGCACCGTCAGGTTGGCGATGATGAGCAGGCCGAGGATCAGGAAGGCGCAGATGCGCATGGCCCATCCGTAGCCGACCTTGGCGATGAGGCGGGTGACCATGATGGGGAAAATGACGCCGCCGAGACTGGAGCCGGTGGACAGGATGCCGAAGGCAGCGCCGGCGTTGGTGCTGAACCATCCGTGGATAGTGTTGAGGGCTGGAGGTGTTAGCGGAGTGGACGGGAAGAAGGTGATGGAAGATGCTGTACTCACCAGGCTGGAAGATGGCAGACACTCCTAGAGCCGAGCAGATGCCCTGCGCGAGAAGGATCTGGTAGTACTGGGTGCTGAGCGAAGTCATCATCAGGCCAAAGACGTGCAGGAAGGTGCCGGCCAGGATGAGGTTCCGCGGGCCGTAGTGGTCGTAGAGCATGCCGATGATGGGGCCCATGCCCATCATGATGAAGATCTGCAGCGAGGGGATCCACGAGATGGTGCTGGCCGAGTAGTTGCTGAGAAGGTCGTTTTGGTAGTATTCCTGGAAGGCACCGACACCTAGACGGGGGGGTTAGCTTTAACAAGATCCAAGACGGTGATGCCAAAGGGGGATTATAATTGCTGCGTACTGTTGATCCATCCGAAACTGCAAAACGACGTGCACCACGCGCCGAGGACGACGAGCCAGGCCGTGACGCCGCCGTTGGGCGCATCGCTCCCCCAAGCGGGCGGCGCTGCGGCCTCGTCGGCCTCGGGCTGGTCGACGACAGACGCCTTGTCCGTGTAGTCGTTCTCGGTGTCCTGGCCGGCGGGCTGCAGGGTCATGCCCGTCATGGTGGAGTTGGCCGACGACTCCAGCGTCTCCTTGTTGGGCGGCTGAGCCGACGAAATCTCCTTGCTCGACATGATGGAAACCTGGAGCAGAAGTAGAAGGGAAGGGAGAGTGTGGGAATGATTGACCGGGGGTGGATGCCGAGCCAAGAAGTGGAAAATGCAGAGGGCGGATTAGCGGACTATAAGTAAAAGAAAACAGAAACGATCCGGAGGAAGGCTCTCGGTGAATCTGGGCAACGGCCAAAACGTCTCGGCTCCGAAGGGATTGATTGACAAGACCAAGTTTCCTGGGGCTGCAACCGAATGGGGGCTCCGGGGATAGATGAAGGGCGAAAATCTGCATCGCGTCTTCGCTCTTCGGCCGGATCAGGGTCCAGGGGGGGGCTTCCTTTCGGCGTCGGTGCAAGAAGAGGGACCGATGCCGAAGAACCAACAGACGGCAACTTACGCTCTCCACAGTGGGGAATTGCGGTAAGATGGATTAAGAACAGGGGTAATGCTTTGCGGGATCGGTGAGTTATTCTGGGCGAGCTGGATGTGTGGGTTGGGCTCGGCGAGATCGTAGATGGGCTGCTATCTAGATGCCATGGAGATGCCCAGGCGGGAATATCTACGGTGATTGTGTCACTGCCAGAGACGGAAGAGCTAGTCAAGATACGAGGTAGTTCGCTTTGACTACCAAGCGAGGAGGCGCCCTAGCCAGACGGGAATAAGTCACAGAAGCCGGCGGGAAGTGGCGGGAAGAGTACTACTCTGTGAGTTTGCAACGAGCCTCATCGACTTGTACTCTGTAGGTACGAAGTTCACCTAGTCAGCTGTAAGGTTCGATACTAAGACCGGGCACGTCGATCCGGCGATGACTCTTACTAGTCTCGCGGTTCGATACGGCATCACAAATCACTCGAGGTGAGATTATGCGCAATTTGACCCTCGGCCATTGCCCCCCCACTCGCGCGTCTATAAAGCCGAGACTAACGACAAGGCCTCGGCGTCGCTGATGAGACAATCGCCGACGCCGAAGCTACATCTGACCCCGTTCCCTCCCTCCCTCCCCGGCGCCGACGCATGCACCGAAACCGAAATCTCTTGGCCATTCTGCAAGGAGAGGAAAAGGACGAAAACCAAATGTCCCGCCAGTCTCGGTCCCCGTCGACCAGTCGCGCCGGCCGGGTGGAGCGGTCGTGCGTCATCTGCCACCGGCGCAAGGTGCGGTGCGACAAGCAGTCGCCGTGCTCACAGTGCGCCCGCGGCGGCTACTCGTGCCTGTACCCGCCGGCCGGGCCGCCCGTGCGCCGCGTGCGCAAGACGACCATTACGGATGTTGCGAGCCGCATCTCGGAGCTGGAGCGGACGCTCAAGGACGTGCCGCTGGGGTTGAGGCCGGCGTCGCCGGCGCTGGGGGGCCGGAGGGATTGCTCGGAGCCGGGGGTGCAGGCCGAGTCGGATGCCGGCGATGGGAGCCGTAGTGATGAGGTGTTGCTGAAGAAGGGGTCGTCGAGCCAGTACTTTAACGAGGTGCTGTTTTCGAGGGTTATCGAGCAGGTGAGTTGGCTGTTGTGCATCTGCATCCCTTCCCTTTCCTTCGTTACCGTCCACGTCTCGACTAACAGATACATCTAGGAACATGACGTCCGCTCGGCATTATCAACGCCGCGCAGCCACTCGCCGCAGCCGCCCACCACGTCGCCCTTCAACCCGATGGGCATCCTGTCCAGCCGGTGCTTCGCTCAGCCGCTGACGGCCTACCTCCCGTCCAAGCTGGCGGCCATGCAGCTCTGGCGCGTCTTCGTGGACAGCGTCGACCCGTGCTCCAAGGTGCTGCACATCCCGACCGACGAGATCACCATCTACACGGCCATCGACAACCCGGGCAACGCGACGCCCGAGGTGCTGGCGCTGTGCTTCGCCGTCTACTTCTCGGCGACGGTCAGCCTGGAGCCCGGCGATGCGGCCGGCATCCTCGAGGGCGGCGACAAGGTCGCGTGGCTGCACCGCTTCAAGAAGGGCGTGGAGCAGGCGTTTGCCCACGGCGAGTTCCTCGACTCGCCGACCGTCGGGATGCTGCAGGCCGTGGCCATCTACCTGTGCGCCGTGCGCGTGCACAACTCGGGCCGCGGCATCTGGACGCTCAACGGGCTCGTCATCCGCGCCGCCGAGTCCATCGGCCTGCACCGCGACGGCACCAAGCTCGCGCTGTCGCCGTTCGAGTCCGAGATGCGCCGCCGTCTGTGGTGGCACCTGGTTGCGCGCGACGGCCGCGCCGCCGAGGACCACGGCCTGCAGAACACGTCGCGGTGCGCCATGGCTTCCGGCGTCGACCTGCCGCTCAACCTCGAGGACTCGGACCTGTACCCGGAGATGGCGCAGCTGCCCCCGCCGCGGCCCGGGTGGACGCGCATGACGCTGTCGCTGGTGAACCTCGAGGTGGCCAGGGCCTTTGCGCAGCTCAACCAGCCGGGCCCGCCGACCACCGACGCCGTCTCGCGCGAGCAGTTCTTCTCGCGGGTCGTCAACGAGGCCAAGGACAAGATGGCGGCGGTTATCGGGCGGTGCAACTACGTGGTGCCGCAGCAGCGCATGACCATCACCGTGTCGCGGTTCATCCTGCGCAAGTTCGAGCTCGTGTCGCGGCAGCGCGAGATGATGAACCGGGCCGACGAGGGCCGTCCGCTGGCCACCGAGGAGAACCTGCTCGACGCCCTCAGCGTGCTGGACGAGGCCGGCCACATGTGGGAAGACGAGCTGCTGCGCCCGTTCCGCTGGTCGATGCGCTCCTACCCGCAGTTCCACATGATGCTGTACATCCTGTGGTACCTGTGCGTGCGCCCGCAGGGTCCTAGCACTGCTCGCGCCTTGAGCGCCGTCGAGAAGCATCTGGAGACGGCCCGCATGACGGACGCGTATACCACGCACGAGTCCAAGTGGGTTATTCTCGTGGCCCTCAAGTCCAAGGCCACGGCTATTATGCACGCCGCCGACCGCGCCAGGGCCGAGGGGGCGGCGGCGGCGACGGATGATGCGGATGCTCACGTGGGTGCGGTTCCTGGCATCGAGGTTGGGCCGGATGGCGATGGCATGTTGGACTGGAGGACGCTGTTGGAGGACTTTCAGATGGATGCGGCAGATTTGTCTATTTTGTGACACGAATTGTATTTGTACACTTGTATCATATTGATATCCTTGTATTTATATGCTTGACTTGGTCTCGTCTCAGCCGCCCCCCTGATAGAGCCAGCCGCCAAGTAGACGAGTCTCGTTTCGTACTTGACCTCCACTCCCACTCTACAAATCCACCGTCCTCTCTTCCGAAGCCGCAATCCAATCCCGCAGCTTAGACTCCGTCCGCACCTTGAGCCCAATCTTGAACGGCTTCGGATCCGTCGTCAAAGACGTCGGGTTAGCGCTGCACTCGATGGCGTCCAGGTCCGGCCGGTCAGCCACGTCGCGGGCAGGGAGGATCTCAAAGGCTGTAATCAGGCGGATGTAAGCCGTGTACAGCTCGCGGTTGGCGAGATGCGACCCGGCGCACATTCGAGATCCAGCACCGTAGGCGTAATGGGGTGTGCCGCCTTCCTTGTCGTTGAGGAAGCGTTCGGGGATGAACTGCTCGGGCTGGTCGAAGCGTTTACTGTCGTAGTCTGCTGCGTAGGCGTTCTACAAATTGACGGTCAGAATCGGTTTTGTCAAAGTGATGGCGCTGCTTACCATGAAAAAGTCTGTCCCTGCTGGGATTACAGCCCCTTCATAAGGAATATCCTTGATGCTGGTGCGAGGGAGGCAAATGGGGATGACGGTCCAGTAGCGGAGCGTTTCCTTGACCAAGGCGGTGACAAACGGCACCTTTTCTTCCACAAGGCACTTTTCCCACGCCTCGCCGTTTGGATACGTCTCTTCAATGGCTTTGAGGGCTTTGGCTTGCACGGCCTGGCCTTCGCGGCTTGAGAGATAGGCCAGGCCCATGACGAGGTTCACGGGGACAGTGTCCAGTCCGGCCGAGACCATGGTGAGGCAGATGGACTTGATTTCGGCTGTTGCTTGTTAGCATGAGCAGAGAGTAATTCAGGCCGTCTTACCTTCGTTGAGCTTGGCTTCGGGGTCCTTGAGGATATTTCCAGTGATGCACGGCTTGTCTGTTCCTTCTGCGATGCGCTGCTTGAGGTCATTCAACAAGTTCGTCAGGTACGTGTCGCGTCTGACCCTAAACTCCTGAGCCGCAGAGTTCTGAGCGCCCCAAATCCGCAGCAGCGGGACGTAGTCTTGCCAATTGTTGCTGGTGGAGCGAAAGTTGGAGATTTCGCGCTCCACGTGGGTAATCTCGTTGAGCAGCTCGCTGTCGATGCTGCCGTGGATGCGGCAGCCGTAGTTGAGCGTCAGGGACGTGTTGAGGGCGAACCGGGCAAAGTACGGCGAGGGATCGACGTCCTTGGCTCCGTCCTGGCAGTCCTGGAGCATTTCCTTGATGCTCGTGGTGGACTCGAGGTCCAGGATGGGCATGTAGGACTGCACGGCGGGCCTGTTGAGGGCGGTGCCGGCGGCCTTGCGGCGGGCCTTGCAGGACGCGTCCCAGGGCGAGGTTCCAATGGTGAAGCCCTGGGACGAGGAGACGACGGAGTGGAAGGTGTGGAACGTGGGGCGGGAGATGAGGGCGGATTGGTGCGTGATCCAGATGTGCTTGACGGACTCGTACGAATTGACAAAGACGACGCGCTGGAGGCAGTTAGATGGTGAACTAGCTGAGACGAAGAGGAGAGAGGGAACACTTACTCTGTTTCCTAGGCGCGTTTGAAAGACGGGACCGTACTTGGCCGCCCACTTCTGGGTGACGCGAGCATGGTCCGTACCCAGCTGCAGGAGGTTTCCAAAGATGGGCACGCCGGGGATCTCAGGAATGCCCTTGATCTTGGGCGAGTTGGTGGCATTGAGGAACTTGATGAGCAAGTAAATGGCCACGACGCCAGCCGCGTAGAGGATCTGGTTCGACATGATGAGCTTGCTTGTGAGAGGTGCTGGAATCTGTTGAAGCGGACCTCTACGAGCTTACTTATGCTTCGAGGGAGGCGTGTCCACCGGCTGCAATGCCGGAGGTGATACGAGGTCACATTCGAAACGAGATCGATTCCATTGGCTCTGCCGTGGACGGTGCATAGCGGGGAAATGGTTCTGGGGTAGCATTGCGGAAGTTGTTTCGTGGGGTGAGGCCCGAATCCGACTCCGCGAGGTGGGATTCCGATTCCGTGCCGATTCCAGGAGCGCTATGCTGGATGCGGTTGGGGATGGGCATTCAACGGTGATGCTGGATGAGATGATGAGATGCATTCCGTTTATAAGAGGAGATGCATTTGGTTTAATTAATTCCAAGTTACACTGTCTGACTCTGCCTGCTGTCACCGGTGGAGAGATCCGCATACCTCACTCACCTCTCTTGACAACCCTTCTCAAAACCCAGTCTCAACCATCAACCATGCCTCCATCCGACTTCCAAGTCAGTGAAAAGTACCAATACCAAAATGGCTTTGGCTGCTACCACGAGTACACATCCCTATACTCCTATCTCTGCATCCCATCTAACAACCTCAGGACCGAAGCCATCCCCGGCGCCCTCCCCATAGCCGCCAACTCGCCCCAGAAGCCGCCCTACGGCCTCTACGCAGAAAAGTTCTCGGGCACCGCCTTTACCGCTCCCAGACACTCCAACCTGCAATCGTGGCTCTACCGGATCCTGCCGGCTGCAGCGCATCGTCCCTTTGAGGCGTCCGCGACGCAGCTCCGCGACTCGCCCGAGAGCGGTAGTGTCCCGCGGTTTACGCAGGTTCCAAACCAGTTGCGCTGGGATCCCTTCGACGTCGATGACAAGGCTGACTTTGTCTCCGGGCTACGTCTTATTGGCGGCGCGGGCGACCCTGCTGTCAAGTCCGGCTTGGCCGTGTACGTGTACGGCGCCGGGCGGAGCATGGATCCACAGCAGGCCTTTTACTCGGCCGACGGCGACTTCTTAATCGTCGCCCAGCAGGGTGCATTGGATATCCAGACCGAGTTTGGAAAACTCCTCGTGCGTCTCGGAGAGATTGCCGTCATCCCTCGCGGCATCCGCTACAGAGTCGATCTCCTCCAGGGCCCAAGCCGCGGGTACATCCTCGAGCTCTTCGAGGGCCACTTCCAGCTTCCGGAGCTGGGCCCCATCGGCTCCAACGGCCTCGCCAACGCGCGGGACTTCCAAGCCCCCGCAGCGGCGTACGACGACGACCAATCCGCGTGGCGCGTAACCGCCAAGTTCGGCAGCCGGCTCTTCGACGCGGCGCAGGACCACAGCCCGTTCGACGTGGTGGCGTGGCACGGCACCTACTATCCCTACAAGTACGACCTGGGGCGGTTCAACACGGTCGGCAGCATCAGCTACGACCACCCGGACCCGAGCATCTTCACCGTGCTGACGGCGCCGAGCCCCGTCGCCGGCACCGCCGTGGCCGACTTTGTCATCTTCCCGCCGCGGTGGCTCGTCGCCGAGGACACGTTCCGCCCGCCGTGGTACCACCGCAACACCATGTCGGAGTTTATGGGGCTCATCTCGGGCGACTACGATGCCAAGGCCGCGGGGAAGGGTGGGTTCCAGCCTGGTGGCGCGTCGTTGCATAATGTCATGGGCGCTCATGGGCCGGATGCGCAGACGTGGGCGAAGGCGAGCGGTGCGGAGTTGGTGCCACAGAAGGTTGGGAGTGGTAGTATGGCGTTTATGTTTGAGAGCTCGTTGATGCTGGGGGTGACGGATTGGTCGTTGAAGACGTGTCAGAAGGTTCAGGAGTTGTATAATGAGCACAGCTGGGGGGAGCTGAAGAGACGGTTCTCGCCTCCGAGTTAATTGTGTAAACGGTGTTGAACAAGTTAATAGCTCGATAGCTAGCTGTTCATAAATCACTGCTACTCATCATTAAAAATCATTTATCGCTGTATTATACGTAGTTTCCCAACTTCCCCCTCCTCCATCAGTCAACATCCTCGTCGCCTCCCCTCCGTCTCCTACCGCGCGAGGACGGCATCTCCGCGTACGTCGGCGGGAAATACGGCATCGGATAAAAAGCATGTGGCATGATAGGAAGCTGAAACCTTCTATTGTGGCGACTATTCTTGCCGTGAAAATTCACCCTCCCTCTGCGGTAGACGTCCGGCATTGCCATGTGATCCTTGAAGTCGGCCATAAAGTACCGTCCCGTGTTGCGAGAATGGTCCAGGTCTTGAGCATTGCGACGAGGCTTCTCGGTATTGTGGTCATTGGTGAGGAAAAGAATCTCTTCATCTGGCTGAGTGCTGCGAGGCGTCTTCGATGCTGCCAAGTCCTTTGGGCTCGTCCGTTGAACGACCATCTTTGGCGGTTGCACTTCTAGATCTGACTTTTCGTTTGCATTGGCCTCAGAAACAACTCCCTTACTGGGAAAAATGTGTTGAGTGACAGGCTGTTCCGTGGTTTCAGAGTTGACCCAAGTGTACTCATCGTCATCTCCATCAGGCAAAATCCCCTCTGGCACATCCTCGACCACCGGGGTGGATTCGATAGACTCCCCAGCCTCGCCATGGTTGACAACTTTCGGCGGCGATCCCGGGCCTTCTTCGCGGGCAGCTCTCTCCTCGATTCTCTCAATCCGAGCAGAAACTGAGGAAGATTTTGCCTCGCCGGGATTCAACTCTGGAACGACAACTCGTGGCTGGGAAGATCGCCGGCGGTTTTCGCTCCGGCGGCTCGACCGCCTGTGACGACGAGATGCGACGGATCGGTCATCCTCCGACTCTGTCTCCGTATAGGAAGAGGTTCTAGACCTCGGACTTCCTCTGCCGTAATCTGGGTACGGCGGGTACGGAGAGAACGGCGCGAACATGGGAGGTACCTGGTACGGTATCCCGTCAAGCTTTGGACCTTTTGCTAGCCCCGAGAGCGCAGAGACGATGGGCTCTACAATCTCTTCTCGCATAAGACGCAGCATCCGGCGCTCCTCGACCTCGTCCATCTCTCTGCTAGTATCTGAAACGTTGTCCATCTCGCCGTCTTCGCTGTCGGTGAGATGCAAACTCATTGAAGGCGGCTCTGGCGCTTCTGGTAGCGGTGCTTCGTCTTCCCACGAGGGCGTTGGTGCACGGGGTGGGCGGCCGGGGCGGACGTCGAGTAGACTTGGCGAGGGAGGAGTTTCTACTTCTTCCTTCTCCATGTTTGCTTCCGTCTTTTGGGCTTCTTCCACCAGAGTCGCTTGAATGGCCTGCGTCTCTGTTTGCATAGCCTGCATCTCGGTTTGCATAACGTGTATCTCGGTTTGCATGGCCAGCATCTTGTCCAGTACGGCATCCATCTCGGCATGGACTTTTTCTACCTCGGTTGTCAACCGGGCTCGTTCCCCTTCGGCCTCTGTTGCTCTCTTGGCTTGCGTTTCGAGGTTGAGCTGCAGAGTCTCTCTGAACCTCTTGTCCTGCACCTCCTTCTCTAGTCGTCTCAACTCCCTCGCTTCCTCCCTCGCTTCCTGGTATGCTTCTCTTTCCTCTCGTTCGGTCTCAAGCTTCTCTTTTAGCTCCGCTTTGATCGTCTGTCTCTCTCTTTCGAGTCGCCGATCTAGCTGCTCCGCCCACTGTTGTTCCACGTTATGACGCCGTTTCGTAGCAGCCTCGGCTTCTCTTCTGGCATTTGCAACCTCCATGCTGAGGGTGTCTTGCCCCCTTTTTGCAAAGAATTGATACCCTTCCATTTCCCTCTTCAAACTCTCCTCGGACGTCTTGCGCGATTCGACCTCTTCCTCAATTTTGGTGAGTCTTGCCATTAATTGCCCCATCATGTTCGAGTCTAGCTGGGCTCTTTCCCCCGCTGCTGACATTTGCGTTGTATTCGTTCCCTCAGCCTGGCCCGCTGCAAAATGGGGTGGCAAGTTGAATTGTGGTTGAGGTGCTGGAGGAGGCTGGACGCTTGGATGGTATAGAGCGTTTGTGGACTTTTGGTACGGCGCATAGGACGGTACGGGATAGGCCCTGTTCGGTGGAGGTGGAGGCGGAGGTGGAGGCGGCTGGCTCGATGCAGCGTCTTGACCATTGTACATGGTATACATCCCGTCGGTTCCCATGGAGAAAGGCATGTGTGCGTATGGATGCGGAGGTTGCTGCTGTGGTTGCTGAGGTTGCTGTGGATTCGACGGTAGATACGAAGGGCCAAAGTAGCCGGCGTATCCATTCTGCATGGGTTGCTGTGGATATGGTGGCTGCTGCATGTTTGCGCTGTTTGAATACGGTATCATGTGGTTTCCATGCGGCGGAACCGGGTTGGACGGGCGGTAGCCATCTGTGTTCGCGATGTTGGCCGGCGCTGGCCGTGGTTCCGGTGCGCGGTGCTGACGGACGGGGCGAGGAGGTACATTTCCAGGCGTCTCACGTCGCGTAGAGGTTCGCCTTGTGGTCGGCGCCGTTTCGGTAGCTACTGGACCGTGGTAGGCTCTAGGGCGCAGCGGTTTGGTAGCAGCGAGGTTCTTGGCGGTAAGGCGTTGAGAACGCTGTGAGGGTTTCGGAGCCATTGGTGTCGGTGCGTCTTCTCCGCTGACCGAGGTTCCGTCGTGGGGTGGAAGCTCATCTTGGTAGTCGTCGTCATCATCATACAAATCCTCTTCGTCGGTCTCGGTGTCGCTGTAAGAGGACAGGTCCTTGTCGGAGCTGGCGTCTGAGACGGTGACTCGGCGTGACTTGATACCACTGGGGGACGTGATTACCAACGGCATGGCTCAGGTCTTGCGATGTTTGCCTGGACTACTGCCTGCGGGGAGTAAGGAAATAACAAGTGCAGGTGAATGGAGTCGTGAGGCTCCTATCTGGTCACTGTCGTGTAGTGGAGTTCCCAGAGACAATGGCGGAGAGGTCACGGCGATGTGGTGAGAGGAGAAAGGAAGAGTGAACTGTAGTGTTGCAATGCAGGCCCGTCGTCATCCATCTGGCAACCCATTTGAGCGGCGGCCTCCAGCCTGATTTCTGGCTTGCACTCCCTCCTTTTGGGGGCTGGAAAGATGCCTAGACCTAGATGCAGTCGCCTTTTCAGCCTGCGCACGCTGGTAAGGCGTCCAAGTGTTCCACAGCGACTACATTAGCGAGCCACGCCCGTTGCTGCGGATTGGCCGTGGCGGTGGACAAGGCGGACAAGACGGACAAGACGGAAGAGCTGCGCCCCAATAATAGTGGCCGACGACCAGCCTGCTTCGATCTGCCTGATGCAATTCAAGACAGAGAAGATACAAGCTACAAGGCTGAACCTGCATCTTTCCACCATGTCTGGCGGCGAAGTCCTCGGCCTCGTCTCCGGCATCATCGCCAAGTCCGACGCCAACGGCGCCGTCGTCTCGGTGCTCCAGGCCTGCACGCAAAAAGCCGCCGCGCTCGACAAGATCTTCCACGCCGTCGTCCCACGCACGTCGTCGTCGCGCATGGACAAGTACCGCCGCGCGCTGCAGACGATTCCCAAGGCCGACCGCGTTGAAAGCCTGATGGCGGGCATTCTGGCGGATTTACAAGTCTTGACCTTTCATCATACTGTCGAGGCGGCGACGAAGGCGCAGATTGAAGGACTCATTGCGGAAGCACGCGGTTCGCAGGTTGAGGAACTGCCTCGCCCGGTCATGACGTTTCGGAATGCTGCGTTGGGCGCTCAGATAGTCCACGCTGGCAACGGGAACCAGAACATCAATCTCGGGCAAGGTCCGCAGATCAACAGCGACGTGCTTGCAGGGTCGTTTTACTTTGGTTACGATCGAAAACCTGAATAGTAATACACGATGTAAACAATAAACTAGAGAATAGATCATCCCACCTTTCGGCTCTTGCGAGCTGCTCTCTCAATCCGCGACCTGATCCCGCCGTGATCCCCAGCGTACTCCGTCGCCGTCAACCCACGCGCGTCCTGCACATCCACCGCGGCGCCCTCATCCAACAGCGCAGTCACGGCGTCTTCTTTTCCCAGTTGCGCCGCAAACATCAGCGGTGTCCTCCCATTGCTGTCCTGAACGTTCAAGCCTGCGCCGGCCCTAAGTAGGAGACCTATCGTGTCCTTGTCGCCACGCCACACTGCGTGGTGTAAAGCTGTGAAGCCGTTCGCACCGTCTTTCAAGTTCAGCTTCGTCGACTTGGCAACCAGTCGTCGCAAACCTTCATTGAACCCTCGAGCAGCGGCCTCTTGGAGGGCCGTCTCTCCTTTGTTGTTCTGCATGTCGCACGACGCCCCGCGGTTGAGCAGGACGTCCATGATGTCCAGGTTCTCAGTGAGCACTGCGGCACTAAGTGCTGTCATCCCCATTTTATCCTGGGTATCGACTTTGGCCCCTCTAGATACCAACAGCTCGGTGATTCCCGTATGCCCTTTCGCAACAGCATGGTGCAAAGCAGCGAATCCGAAGTCATCCATCAAGTCAACGCTGATACCCGCATCAAGAAAGAATCGGACCATGTCAAGACGCCCCAGGCATAAGGCATGATGCAAGGCCGTTATTCCCTTCTCGTTCGCGTCGTCTGCCTTGGCGCCATTCTCACAGAGCAGCCATACCACCGAAAAGTCGTTCTTCAGCACGGCCAAGTCTAGACAGCTCAGTCCGTTGATATCTCGAAGCGTAGTTGAGGCGCCTTCAGTGACCAACAGCCATATAATTGCGTTGAGCTGTGCCTCGGTTGCGTGGTGTAGAGCAGTCTGCCCATCAGTATCCTGGGCGTCCTTCTCAGCCCCGTTTTCTAGTAACGTCCAAACCGAGGTCTTTTCTTTTCTCTTGACAGCCTCGATCAGCTGTGTCGATCCATCCTTGGCCTTGAAGTTGACATCTGCTCCTTTCCTAACAAGCAGTTGCACTATTGACGTGTGTTTGTAAAGCACAGCCCATCTGAGTGGTGTAAACCCGTCATCGGCATCGCGCAAGTTTACGTCGGCACCGCTTTTCAACAGACGGCGAACCATGGGCTCGTTCCCCTTCTGAACTGCATGTCGGAGAGGAGTCCACCCATCGTGCGAGGGACGATTCAGATCCACACCTCTCTTTAACAGGGTGTTGATAATTTTGTCCTGGCCCTCATGCACTGCCTCCCTTAAAGAGGTCCATCCTTGGTAGTCCTCTGCGTTTACGTCAGTTTGGCTCTCCGCTAAAATCTTCGCGACCGAGGACGGCCCATAACGTATAGCCCACGTCAACGGCGTGAAGCCCTTTCCACCACGGATGTCGAGCTGCGCATGACCTTGAACGAGCTCACGCACCGCGCCTTCGCAGTTCATGGTGGATCGCGTGACTGCCACATGTAGTGGAGTGTCCCCATTTCGGTCTCGAATGTCTGTGTCGGCCGAGTGCTGTATTAGCAGCTCGACGAGGTCTCCTCGGCCAGAATTTGCGGCCCAGTGCAGTGCTGTTCGACCATCTGCACATGTAGCATTGATCTCCGCGCCTTCTTGGACTAGCTGCTCAACCCAGAGGCCTCGATTGAAGTAAACGGCAGCGTGTAGTCCAGTCATATCACACCAGGAAGAGCTTTCCGCACCCGCCATGGTCTGAAACGCAATTCTCACTTTCGTGTTGTCCTTGAAGAATTTCATAAGCAAGCCATGTGCATCCTCGTCGACATGTTCTTCTCCTCGTGTGAAATGGGTCATCCAATAGCTGGCGGCGTATCTTAGGAAAGGGCGGTCTACGCCTTGTCGAGGCTCCTCAAATAGCAGGTATCTTAGACACATCTTTGCCATCTCTATGTCGGCATTTTGTGATATTATTCCATGATCCCGTAGATATTTTGGGACGGATTCGTGCACGAGACAGATCGTCTTTGTCTTGGAGTCCATCGTGGCTAGCCCTGCACATACAGATGTCAGGGTGGCCTCTGCTGGGACAAAGTCCTCATTCAATGCTTGGTCACTGAAGGAGATGGCAAAACCATGGCGAATCTGATCTGCATTTAGTGGCTCAAGGGCGAGAGCAGTCCATGTCAGGACGTGCTGGGCAATGTTGTCCGGCTTTCCGTTTCTTTTTATCTTTTGAATCGACGCCTCGAATGCGCGAGGGATGCTGTCTGGAAGATTGGAAAGTGCGATCTTGATGTCTCCGATGGTCTTTTGCTCGGCCAGATATTCCATGTGTAGTTTGGTGAGGAGGAAGCTGTAGTCGATCAGTATTTGTCTCAACAACGAAGAGACGAGGGATTTACTCACATTCCCCTGTTTTCTTTAGCAATCTCCTTCACAACATCGTCTTCGAATCCTCGGTTTTTCTTATCCGCTACAAACCGCTGAATGACTTCGTTGCTCCTGACTTGTGTTATGATGTATTTGTCCACGTCCTCGCGGGTTGGTTCCAGCCGGATTTTCTGCTCTGGGCTGAGATTCCAGCTATCCAACCACCCGGTCCTCGAAGTAACGAGTATTTTGACATTGCTTGGCATTTCTCTCAAGGTAGCTTGGATCTTCTGTTGCGTGTTCTCCCCGGACGTGTTCTGGCAGTTGTCTAAAGCATCCACTATGAGGCGGACTGATGTGAATCCGGCAACTTGTGCTCGGAACATGTCGAGGTATTCGTTAGGAGAAGGGAAGACCTTTCGGTGGCGCCACTCATTGTATTTTTGCTGTAGCAACTCCACTGCATCTGCCGACTTTTGTTGCTGAAGAAGCTGTTTCAACAAGCACATCAAGATTTCTGCAAACCTTGGCCCATGGTCTTGAACTTCCTGAAAATAAACGTATATACACGCAGTGCTATCGTCTGCACTGGCATTCTTCTCAAGTGAATCGATGATGAGGGAGCTATTGAAGTCACGCGTGAGTAATTTCTACTCAACGTCGAGTTGGGTATACAGAGCGGCACTTACGAGAGCATAGTTTTCCCAGACCCAACTGTTTACTTTTTATTCAGCCTGTGACCAAGGCAACCTAGACGCAAGGTGACTTACGAATCCCATGCATCCATAGGAACTGCAATGAGCTTGACGGCTTGGCCCACGCCTGAAACTCTGTGCTGTTCAAAATCCACGAGCCAGTTCCTGGCACTCTCTGAGCCACGAGTGATGTATGATGGCCCCGAAAATCGACCTTGGACTGGAGCATCAGCCATTCGATGATGGCAGCAGCGCCTTTCCAGCGTTAGCAATGGAGTCTGAAAGTTTGGCTCAGGTCAAAGCGCACTAGGTGGTTGATTGGAAACGTCTTCTCCGCCGTGGATCAGCTCTGCCATTTGTGACATGGACGGCAACGGAACTGCGAGACACGTCGTTAGTAGACCGTTAAAATTCCCTAAATAAAGAGGACCCACTCACTATTGAAGACATTTTGAGAACGGATAATGGTCTGGCTGCCATTGTTGCCCGCGATGACACCCTGGTTCCCGTCGCCTTGATGCAGCGGCTGCGTACCGCCCTGCTTGTTCTCGGCTCTGACAACTCTGGAACCGACATCTGGCGACGACATGGCGATGCCTCTCCTCGCGCCTCTAGCCCGTGTTGCGCGGGGTTTAAAGCGGGCGGAAATGCCTTGGTTCCCTCCAAAACAAGCTCTCTTGGCTAAATGGCGCAGTCGCATGGGGGAGGAGGCTGTGATTCGTGGCCGTCTACTTTAGGCGTCAGCTGACCAAGGCGTCTGCATCTTTCATGCAGTTCGCATAATGGGTAAGCCTATCATCCTGTGCCTCATTTGATCGGTGTGGATACCGGTATGCCTTGCGCTGTGAAGTGGCTGAATCAATGCAGCCCAGTCTCGAGGATGTCCTCCCATTTCCTTCATTTCTCACGCCTGTCACCCTTATCTTCGCGGATCAGCGAAAACGCCTAACCACCCGGGAGGCATTCGAGTTCCACTATATCAAGTGCAACCGCATACACTTTTTTTGAGCAAGGTAGATTCACACCTTTAATTTGGTTACACTTTGCGCCACAAGCCACCATCCCCCAAGATGCCGAGCACGGAAGCAAACAAGGCGATTTCATCGCTCGGCGGGGTAATCTCCCCGATCAACGGGACCATCGAGTGTTTCCCTGACATTCAAAACGACACCAACCTTCCCAAAGCATTTTCAACCGTTTTCGGTCATCTCCCTCTCGTCTCAGACATTCTTTCCTCCATGAGGTTGCAACTGCGGCAGAAGAAAGCGGACGAGGAGACGCAGGACGACAAGGAAAGCTATTTGCAGATGAAAAAGACCTTTGACGAGTGCCTCATTCCGGCACAGCGTCTCGAAGAGCTATTTGGGGCCGTCACATCTGATGATCCAACGCCATGGATTGAGCGGTATCGCGAAGCCGTCAACGGCGGCAGCAGGCTCGAAACAGCTATGGTTGATCTACTGAGCCGCCTTGCAAAGGTCACAAAGCCACCTTTCGTCGGCGAAAACAACCTCGCGGCGTTGGATGAAGCCCTGGATGAGGTCAAGGCCCTCCCGCCAACGTTGAAGGAGGAACCTGTTCCCACTCATGTGTTCCACAATCACGGAAATGGAATCCAACCGATCCATCTTGGAAGGGGGCATGTGAACATCAATTCGGGTAGCGCGCCTCAGTTCACCGGAGACACTTCAGGTGGCACATTCAACATGATGCCGACGATCCCCAACGTTAATGCCTAGCAAGAATCAGATCAACAGTGGCTTTAGACAGAAAACCCTAATATATTATCTAAGTACTCTAAAGTTATTATCTAGCCTGACCTAAATCCTAACTTCTTTTAATTAGCTGACCTAGCTTGCCTAAATACCCTTCCTAAATCACTGACAACTAAACCATATCTAAATCTTACAATCTAGTCCCTAATAAAATATAACTTCAAGACTTGAAATGCCTTGATCTGTCAGGTGGAACAAACTAGGTGGATATCCCCAGCCACTCTGTTGGTCCTGCTGTGTAACTTCAGCGACCAATCATACCAGGATTAAGCGCCAGGTTTGCTGCCAACATGCCATGCCGAGATGCCTGAGACATTAGGCAGTGCTGGCCTGGTACCCGAAAGGCAAAGCGGGGGAGCTTGAGCATCCTTTTCCTCCTTGCAGGTCACTGAGCTTCCAGGATCACCATGGAAACCCACGATGTTTCAGACTCCCCGCAGTTTGTGCAAATGCTGCGCAAGCAGAAACAAAGTCTGCAGGACGCTCAGTCACTCAAAGGGCAGCGTTTTGTCGCCAAGAAGTCCAGAGGCGAAATCACTATGCAGTTCAGGCTTCGACTCATGCTACAGCAGGGAAAACCCCCCGTCAACAAAAGCCAACTGCGGACGACATTTGTTCCCCCAGCCTACCCCCCATGCGCCAGACCCCTTGGTGAACTGAAAAAGGTCATGATCAAGAACTTGTTTCTCGAGACTCACCATCGGGGTAGCTACCTGCTGCTGCGAGCAATCACCCCCGCCGACCGCATGTCTGCCATCATGGCCATTGCCGAAGACGAGAACAGCGACGTTCTCATGCTGCAATTGTACAACCGAGAAAGCGAGAAGGAGCGCAATACAGCCGAGATTATTAGCGAGGGCTTGGTTCATATTGTCAAAGAACCTTACCTGAAGTTGATGTCTGATGGAGAGTACGGTATCCGTGTCGACCACCCATCCGACCTTGTACCTCTTTCAGCACACGACACACGGATTCCCAGTCATTGGCGACAAGGGGCGAGAGACAAGAACAGTACTGCTGGCGGTTGGAAAACAAAAGGCAATGACAATGTCGCCGCAGCGAAGTATCATGTTGCGATTGAATGGTGAGCTTAAGAAAGCATTCACGAGCATGCAACCTAACGCTGCAGCAGTTATACACAAGGAATCGATTGCTCTCCGACAGAAGATGAAACCCACAGTCTCAGACTCAACCGAAGTCTAGCCTATCTGAAGACAAAGCAGTTCGATGCCGCTCTTTCCGACCTCGAACACGTGCCAGCCACAGCCGAGAAAGCCCTTTATCGCAAGGCACAAGCTCTGTATGACCTACGAAGATACCCAGAATCCTGCGAGGTTCTAAAGGCTTTGTGCCTAAAGTATCCAGAAAACTCCGCGGCCAGAACCCAACTGACGCGGGCGGTGAACCGGCGAATGGAACAAGATCGTGGGAGATTTCAGTTTCGGCAATTGTACAAGGAAGCAGCCGAGCTTCGACCACCGCATCTGGACCATTCCACATACGTCGGCCCGGTTTCTGTCAGGCCGTCGGGTTCGCGAGGACGCGGCCTGTTCACAACCAAAGCTGTCAAGGCTGGCGATCTCCTGCTGTGCGAGAAGGCATTTGCGCATGCATTTGTGGATACTCAAAACGCTCAGGACAACCACGGTCTCACCGTCTTGATCAACACGGGGACTGACCGTATCACCATGGGAGCACAGGCGGAACTCATCAACATGGTCGTACAGAAACTGTACCGGAACCCTTCTCTGAGCTCGATCGTGACCGATCTTCATCACGGCGCGTACAAGCCCGTTGCTTCTGAGGTTAACGGCCTGCCGTTGGTTGATACGTAAGAGCCCAAAAGAAACCTTTCACCGCTTGGGCTAACCTTTTGTCTCAGGTTCCTGATCGAGCGTATCGTAGCTCTGAACTGCTTTGGCTGCCCCCTTTCCTCTCGGGAGGATCATCTACGTGCGACAAAGGTTGACACGAACCCGAAGCCAGATAACAAACACCATCACTCGTGCGGTATCTGGCCAATGGCATCGTATATCAACCACAGCTGCTACAGCAATGCTCGCCGGGCCTTTATTGGCGATATGATGGTCATTCGCGCAACGCAGGACCTTCCACCTGACACCGAGCTTACCTTTTGGTACAATATACCGGCCGCTGACGATGACAACGGCCGTAGCAAGAAGTTTCAACACTGGGGCTTTGAATGTGATTGCTCCATTTGCCAAGATGACCAAGCCACGGACCACAGAACTTTTGCCAAGAGAGCGACGCTGAGGGCCGATGGCATGGCAGCCCTCCGATCCAATGGCAGAACAGTCACTCGGAAGATCGAGACTATTGCGACTAAGCTGGCGGATACATATAGCCGTCCTGCGACTGAAGTTCCTCGTCTAAGCATCATGGACATCCAATTGGCCCTTGCGCATATATACATGCGGCAATTGCAGCTAGCCAAGGCCGTGGACGCCGCCTTGGGAGCATTGACTTGCCTTGGCTATGTTATTGAAGGTGGAAACCTACCGCGTAGTATGGGTAAGCCCATGGTGGTCAGACGGTGGGGGCTGCTGAAGGATCATGTCATCGATTGTTGGATGCTTCTTTCAGCTGCATATCGCTCGGTAGCACCTGATCTCGAGGCTCAAGCGGTGGAATATGCCAGAATCTCCTACAAGGTTTGCATTGGCGAAGACGAAACCTTCAAGGAAACATTTGGAGAGTGAAGATGATCATGGTCTGGGGTTAACTCATAAGTTAGATAGCATTGCAGAGCTTCTTTGTAGTCTGTGTGTGACTATGCTTTTTGATCTCGTCATGGTAGCAATCGCGTCCTAGGGCCGAACGTGATGTAGCAGCAGCAGAAGCATTAGGTTTCTCGAGATGCATGAAATGTGAAAAGAAAACTGGAAGTTTTTGACCATGTGGTAGCAGCAACATGCCCTTCATGGAGCAGACTATTGAAAAAAGGCTTTTCATTGGGTAGTAATAGTACGATAATGCAGCGGTCTCTACCAACGCTAGAACTGCAGCGAACTCCTGGCAGGGTCGAGTCCTCGGCTCGGAAGCGCTGTTCATTGGGCGTTAATAATTGAGTGGTCTCCTCCGCAGAGGCTAGAGTTGCAGTGAAATTCGAAGTGGCTGCATCTCCCCATTGGGACTGATAATGAAATAATGGTGGCCTACTATAAAGAGACTAAACAGTGGAAGCCCTACGTCGGGGAATATTACAATTTTGGTAAATCCCCGAGGCAGCACTCCTCGCAGACTATGAATGATAGCTGTCTACCTCCATGGTATGTAAATCACTCTTTAAGATATGACCTATACACCGTTTGTCACTACGCCATTCGTCAAAGCACCGTTTGTCAACTTGTGCTCCTTGACCTCTACCGTCTTCCGCTGTTTCTGGATAATCTGGTACGCCGTCTGCATCCCAGCCTGCACAGCCCCCTCGATCCACCCCCGCCATCCGTCCGAGAAGTCGGCGCTGGCAAAGTACACGTTGCCGTGAGAGCGCTGCAGGGCTGAGAGGTACTTGGTGGTGAAGGCTGGCGGCAGGTAGCACCATGTACCCTTTGCGAACTCGTCGCTGTTCCAGTCGTGGGTTACCTGAAGATTATTAGTGGCGATGCAGTCAGTGGGACTGGGATTGACTTACGATCCGGTTGATGATGACACTGTTTTGCTTGTCCTTGGGCAGCAGATGGACGAGGGCCGTCCTGAGAGCCTCGGTGTCGTCTAGAGAGATGCCTCTTGGAGAGTCTGGATCAGGCCCAAAGGCAACCAGGTGTGAGTTGTCGGCTGGAGTGAGATGGTCTCCAAATGCGGCAACTAAGCCTTTACCAGGGGTGCCCAGCGAGCTCCACGACAGGTAGTCGGGTCCGTTGAAGTCGACGTGGACCTTGTTGCACTTATTCACCGAGCCTTCTGCAGCGGCTTCCAGCTTGTCCGCATCTAGCGGCGGAGAGAACTCGAGATCCGAAAGCACGTTGAGCGGAACGGTGCACACAACGTCCTTTGCCTTCCACTGCCGCCCGTCCCTGGACGTCACCGTCACCACGCCGCCCGCATCCTCGATGCGCTGCACAGGCGTCTCAAACGCGTAGGACAAATTTCCCGTGGACAGCGCGTGCTCAAAGATACGTCGATGCAGAACGCTATTCCCGCTGCGGAGGCGGGTATGTAGGGCGATGTTGTTCAGCCCCGACGGCACGTTGGAACCTAGCGACCACCAGCGCAAGGCCTCCAGCAGGCCCATCTTGTCAAGCGAGTTGCCGCCCATCTGCAGCAACTGGGCCTCGAGCACGCTGACTTCCTCGGCCGTGAGCTGGTCGCGGACCTCGTCGAGCCGGTCCTGGCACGACAGCGCGTCCCACTTGGCCATCGGCTCGGGCGACTGGTTGGTGCTGAAGGCGTACTTCCACGTTTCCCGGAGGTCGTTGCCGTCGACGTTGCAGAAGATCTGGAAGACGCGGCCGGCGATTTCGTTCTGGGAGGGTCTATTAGCTAGTTTGGTGGAGGTAGCTACATCAACTCACCTCGTCGGCGTGGGAAATGTTGCGCTGCTTGGCGCCCGTGGTGACGGTGCAGTAGTCCTCCTTGCCGCCTGGGTTCTGTGCGACGATCCAGTCGTTGTGTAGGCCGTACAGGGACACCTCGCGGTAGATGTGCGGCATGTGCCAGTGGATCCAGGTGCCTCCCATCTCGTAGTTGAAGCCGTTGATGGTCGAGTGCCAGGTGCGGCCACCGAGCCGGTCGCGGGCCTCGATGAGCAGCGTCTTCTTGCCTGCTGGGGGTTAGCGAGGAAAGAAGTCTTCTCCGATTATCAATATGGTTGTTATCTTACCCTGGGTGGCCAGATCGCGGGCGGCAACTAGGCCGGCGTAGCCTGAGCCGATGACGATGGCATCGTAGGTCTCGGTCGGTGGCTGGATCGAGTGCGAAGCTGGGACGACGACACCGATTGTCGGGAGGCCGTGGCGGACGCCGCCTGAAGGGGTCCAGGTAAAGCCGTCGGATGAGTTGACCATGATGCAGTGGATTGACGCTGTCGAATTGCAATGTTCTGAATGCTTAGTCCCATTGTCCATCTACTCATCTGCTGGCGACACGGGTCTTATGCTTCCAAGACGCCCAGCGAAGGCGGAGCAGAGCGTGGTGTCATCCATGGCCTCGCCATCTAGGAACGAGCATCAACAGAAAATACGGAGCAATTTTCCATCCCGTTCTCCACGATCAGCACAGCTCCTTCGTAGCTGTGCACCTTTTGTTCCCACAACGGACGGCAGTGCGCATTCGACAGCAAGAATCGTGGCCGGCGAGGACCCAGGCCTCGTCAGCCGGTCAGTTCGATTCCGAGAGTCACCAAGCAGATCGCTCCCCGACGGCCGTCAGAGTCGTCGACGGCGACCACTTACATCGAAGCCTCGTTCGAGCCACCTTTGGAGATTTCCGCGGAGCCACCATGTGAAGCCTCGATCCACGTTTTTACTGAACCTGTCTGGGTTGCTCCGGAGCTGCCGAGGGTTGAAGAACTCGACAGGTCTGATGATGAGACTGCGGTGGGAGGGGACGATGTCAATGATTCGTCCGAGTGGAAGCCCATGCTAGAGAAGCTGCTGTCTAGAAGATCAGTCGCTGACGGGTGTGTTGCTCAACCGACAAGGGATTCCGATGTGAATTATTGCTGACCGTGTACTATAGCTTCCCGGAGCTCGACATGGACCTGATGTGCCATCTCATCGAGCTCTTCTGCACCCGAACCAATACGCAATTCAAGTCGCTCATATCTCCAGCTCAGATCAACGAGAGAATACTCACCAAGTCTATATCGCGAGGGCTACTCCTTGCAATCTGCCCCTCCAGCATGAGATTTTCCGTCCACCCGACCGCGAGACAGCCTGGATCTGCGGATCTGGCGCAGAAGCTCGGGGAAGAGGCCAGGAGCTGCGTCCACGCGAGGATGCTAAACCAGCCTCAAATCGACAACGTCCGCACCATTTGCATCCTCGTCGACTTCGAAGCTAGTAGAGGCTGCGGTCGGCGCGCATGGGTGGATATAGGTCAGTTGCTGCCCCTCTCAACTCTTACAAGCACCGCTGACGAAGACACTGTCTCAAGCCATGGGGCGAAGTTTAGTGCAATTAGCAAGGTCCGTCCCATATATTGACCCAGACTCGACACAGGTCCTGGACGCGGCCGAACAATACCTCGCCGTTGCAGAGCTGTCGCACTCCGTTGGCCACGCTTCCCTCCAACCCACACGCGGTCGCAGAGTCAGACGTCCAAGGCCAGACAACCGTCTCCCCTTGTTTCCCGAAGGCACGCGCCGCCTGCTGGAACTCCTCGAGGCCCTCATCCGCATCGACCAGCTGTGTTCCACGCCCCTGATTCGCTGCGTTGAGTTTCCTGAGGCGCCGCCGCTATTCTTGAAGGAGCGCATTCACCGGTGCGAATCCAGCGCTGATGCCATACGCGATATCACGCAGGAGGTGATAAGCAAAGGGGGATTCTTCAGCGTAACGACCCGTACACTCGCAAGTTCTGATGCCAGTCGCTGACGGGAAACAGCACACTCTCCTCCTCGGCTATTGCTGTACGCAAAGCGCTCTGGTGCTCATCAATCGGCTGCATAGATCGTCCAAACCATACAACAAACAGGTTGTCGAGAACCTCAAGCTGATATTCATCGTGCTCGGGGCGGTGCGAACATTTTACTCTCCAGCGCAAGAATGGGTGTGTCGCTGTCTACTTGGCCCCGGCGATTGATTTGACTCATCCCGTTACAGATTGATGCCCTTTTCCGGGCTCACGATACAAGCACTCCGCTGAGGCACGTTTCGGGAAACCTGAACCTGGCATTCCGAAGCTACTTTAGCCGGTTCGTGGACATTGAAGAACCTGCGTTTCTGCCACTGGATGACCCAGAGAGCAGTGATGAGCCAGATTCCATTTCCAACGCTGAAGCTCCTGGGGCAGATGTAAATGCTAGTGGCCCAGCGACCGACCAAGCTACACAAGCGGAAAGCTCCTCCGAGTGGCTTCAGACGTATGTAGGCCATTTGTCGGGGGACATTCACGAAGAAGACGCCCTGGATGAATTTCCCAAACCGGCTGCGATGGGGCGGAAAGGCTTACTAGACCACGCGCTTGGAGTTGCGGAACCCGCGGGCGCCGAGGAGAAGCGGAACGGGCAGAGCGCCGATCTGGCTGGAGCCATGGTCGTGAGCAAGGGATTCGCACCGTGCCCACAGCCGACTGATCTGATGTCTGGGACTGCAAATGACCCTGGGAATGGACGCAGCTCGCTGGCTTGCGATATAGATGAACTGTACCCGGAGCTGTTCAGCCAGATCCCCTCGCTGGGGGACTTTATGGGCATGGGCCAGGAGATGGCGATATTCCCGGGGGCTGGGGTCGTTGATGGACGGGGAGGATATCTGGGCGGATGTCCTGGGCAATACTATACTGTAGTGAGATCATTTGGATACTGTCTGCATCTCATAGCCGCCTGCTTAGACGAGTAATTACGTCCATCTCGTTCCAGGTCCCAGACCACGGACGGAACTCGGCCATGACTCGGCCACTCGACGCAGCCCTCTCCCGGTGCCCCGTTAAGCAGATAGTCAGATCTGTCCGCGTAGCAATCTCCAAGACAGTAACCCCACAGAAGCCAAGGCCTCGCAGGCACTACGGCATAGATAAGCGTACGCCAGACTCGGAACCCCGCCGTTCGTCCTGGGGCCTCTTCTGCGTCCGGTCGTCCAGCTGCCGCGTGCTCGTTCCCCTCCTCCTCACCCACAAGTCGTGTAGATATCTCCTTGAAGAACATCCTGCCATGGAACGTAACCTCCCCCGTGCTGAGCGCCGGAACGACAAGGGCGCGTGCTGGTCGTGTCTCGACAAGAACTGGACCTGCGACGGCGCCCTGCCGCGTGAGTTGAACTCATCCCTCTTACAGTATTTGTGCCCAGAAGCTGACTGTGATTTGTGCTCTTCAGGATGCAGGACTTGCTCCCAGCGAGGTGTGCGGTGTCGCGGCTACGGCGTCCGCATGCAATGGCCCACGGGCATGGCGAACCACAAGACGCGCTCGCGATGGCGACAGACCAGATCCGACTCGGTCTCGGCGTCATCGCCACTGCAGCTCGACCGGGGAAACCCCTCTTCGCCGAGCGCCATGTCGTCGCTGGGGCTGCCGGCCGAGGAGAGCTTCTTCATGCATCACTTTGTCCGTAAGTGCCCTCCCGATGCGCCAGAGTGTCGTATCCCTCGCTCACGCCTGTCTTAGAGAACATCGCTAGAATCGCGCTGGCCATCGACTACGACGGCAACGGCTACCGCTCCCTCCTCCCAATGGCCATGCAGGAGCCCGCCCTTATGGGCGCCGCCATGGCCGTCGCCGCGTCGCAGTACAGCCGGTGGCAGCACACGAGCGACGTGACGTCCCGCAAGTATCTATGCGCCGCGGCAAAGGCGCTCCGCAACAGGTTCACCACGCCGGCTCTCGTCCACAGCCCGGCTACGCTTGCGTCGATGCTGCTGTTCGTCTCATACGAGGTATTCGCCGGCTCCAGCCGATGGAAGGGCCACTACGACGCTATCAAAGGCTGGATCCGGTCTCGCGGCGACTGCTCCGACCTCGACCCGTTCCTCAAGACGTGGGTCTGTCTGCTCGACACGCAGAGTGCCCTGAACATGGGCTCGCCGGCCATGCCAGAGCTGGAGTCGTGGCTTGCCGGCACCATCGACGGGACGAACCAGGAAGAGTCGGTCGACGCGCTGTTTGGATGCTCCTCCAAGCTGCCCAAGCTCATGGTAAGCCAGTCCGCAGTCTTGAGTCTTCTCCGTCTAACATCCTCAGTGGGCGGCTTCACGTCTATACGCAGTATGCAAAACCACCGACATGAGCCACCACGACCTCACGACCCAAGCAGAGGCCCTACAAGCCGAGATAAGCGCCACCGAGATCGCCCTCGGCTCGCACCCTCTCGTGGGCATATCCTGCAACGGCACGCCGGCGTCCTTCTCGACAGCCGTCGACATCGACCAGGAGGAGCTGCGTAGGCGTATGGTCGCCACGGCCGAGATCTTCCGGCACGCCTCGCACATCTACGTCTACCGCATCGTCCACGGCCCTGAGGAGCCCCTGACGGCCGAGATGCGCGCCTCACTCGACACGGCACAGCATCTTCTTACCGTTGTACCCGACGCCCTAGGTCCCGGAGCAAATCTCGGCTGGTGTTTCGTCGTGCTCGGCGCCGAGATGGATCTCCTGCATGAGCGCGACTATGTGCGTTCGCGCTGGGCGGGACTTCATCTACTGGGCATCTACAACACCAAGAACGGCCAGAAGATCTTGGAGGAGACGTGGTCTCACCGCGACTTGGTGAACCAGGGACAGGCCAGCCCCGAGCGATGGCAAGATATCATGCAAAGAATTGGCCAGTCGCAGATATTAGTATAATTGATTGATACCAGCAACTTCAAAGGCACCAGGACCACTAAAGACGGCACTTCGCAGATGGTCCTCGCCTCTCATCTTCACGTTCATCGTCCCTTCCACGCCAGCTCAAGGATATCCTCAATAGTCGTCGGCGGCTTCGTCTTTCCAGCAAAGTACTCGACCAAGTTAAGATGCTCTGGGAGCTTATCAAAGTCGTACGCCCCCAGTGCTATAGAAGCCTCGAGATCCGCCGTCAACGCCGTGATCTGCTCCAAGCCCCCAGAGAACTGCTCTGCGACAGCCACATTTCCCGGCAAAATCATACTTTCGTGTTTTAGCAGCGCTGGAATGCTCTGGTATGTGACCTCGAGCTTGCGACCCAGATTCTTCTCCGTCAGTGCGACTATATCGTTCAGCGTCATGGTGCTCGAAACCGTCGTCATGACGCGGGGCCACTTCTCAAGCTCCAGCGCGAGAGCCGTGTATTTGGCTACGCCCTTGGTAAACGACATGGCCAGCTTGGCCTCTCCGTCGCCGGGGACGTATGCTACGCCGTTGGTGGCGTCAACGACGACAAACAGCTCGCGCAGATGCGTCGAGATGTTGGGCATGCCGAAATAGTCCAGGAACATGCCCGGGTAAATGTACGCGAACTCGAGACTGGTCTTTTCCAGCGCTCTTCTCCCCACGGCGTGGAACCGCTTGTCCTGGTAAGGGAGAACGTCATCGCCTAGGTCATAATCGACGTTGAATTCCGACGGGATAAAGCGCCTCACCGAAGAGGCTCGATCGGCGGCTCGTATCAGCGAGATCTGGGAGTCGCTGGCGGCTTGGAAGTCTAGGGCAAAGGTGCAAATGACGGTATGGACGTTGTGCTGTTCTAGAAGCTGAGTAACCTCAGACTCGGAACTGTAGTCGGTCTGAATCAGAGGAAGATACTCTTTTCCTGTCAAGGGCGATGTGCGAGTTGGGAAGTCTTTTGGCATCTGTATGAAATAAGGCCGTGTGCTGATATAATTGACTTTGCAAGAAACAATAAGAGAGAAACTTACCTTTCGCGACATGATGTATACTTCATACTTGCCAGTCTCATACAGAGCCTCGGTGATGAGACGGCCAAGATCGCCTAGACCACCGGCGACAGCGACAACAGACATTTGGGCGGGTAGTTGCTTCGATCAAAGCACAAGTCGTCGAGGTATGAAGGTGAAAGTGGCGTGTGCATGGCAAGGCGAGATCCAGTCGTAGAAGTACGCAAACTGTGACGACAGCTACCCAGATTTACTTTGAACTGAGCTACGCGGAACGCTATCTCCCTACCACAGACCTGGAATATCTTTTTATTGGTGCCCACTTTTACGGATATTGCTGGAGAAAGTAGGACATGGAATTATTCAACCTGGAGATGGGTGAGAGGAATATTGCGGCCGCCAGAGCAAATAAGTCGACACTACCACACACATATAAATATTTCCAAGGTCATCTTGGATTATCCTAAGTAAGCCAATCAAGCAAACACATTTATCAAAATGTCCACACCCATCCAACGCGTCACCTTATTCAAGATCCCCTCCCCAGAGGACCAAGCTCGTCTCATCGATATCTACCGCACGCTACCGGCGCGGGCAATCAAAGATGGCAAACCCTACATAATCTCGGCCGCGGTTGGACCGACATTCGACGACGTCCGCAATCAGGGCTACACGCTTGCGGCACTTTCGGTGTTTGCCTCTTTGGAAGACATGAAGTACTACGACAACGAGTGCGCGGCGCACGGGGAGCTGAAGAAGGTGGCTAAAACGCTTCATCAGGGGGCTATGATGGTTTACTTTCAGAGTGTGATTTGATTCGATTTCCCGGGGGGTTTACTGCTGCAACTAGGCTGAAGCTGGATCGGGGCGCGAACTGTGGGTGAGTTTTTGGCGAACGACGGAGGGAAGATTAAAGTCAAAATGTAATTCAAACCAAGTCCCGGTTGCTCGTCAGTGAGGAAGATGTGACTGCAGATAATTTTGAGAGAAACCGAATTTTGCAGTGAAATTTTAAGATGAGGGCTTGAGATATGTCCCTGTATATCAATCAGCTTCGGGTTTGGATAGCGTCGAGGTAGATTGTGAGTGTGGCGGCCTATCGCTATTTGTTCTCGAATCACGTAACGATCCCACCTAGTTCTTGAAAGAAATGTGACGAAGACTACCCTATAATGTTTTGACGCGTTCGATTCAACATGAATAAAGAATTATTCAAATACTGCTGATCTGAATGATGGAATGAGGCAAGTAGTCGGGTCAGTCACAAGATCAATCACGTTGTAGGTCTTGAACATTTACCAAGGGTCTCCATAAATAAGCAGCGAGGCACCGAGACTACACTCCGGGACTTGTACTTCCATCATTCGTCCGATCCCTTTCCTGCTTCCAGTCCTCCGTTCACTGCGGGGACACCCTCCACCGCCACGAAGTCAAGAGGACCAGTATACCGTGATCGGCCATAAGAGAACCAAAGTACTACGGACAACATTAGAACAGCCCCGATAATGGTTGACGCATAATTCCTATTCAACAATTAGTGACCAGCTGGTGACACGAACAGATGGTAACTTACATGGAGGCAGCCGTGACGGGCTGGTATACTGGGAACGACATGAACAATATCATGAAGCATCCAAAAGCGAATCCAATTGTATGAATAACAAGACCCAGCCGTCCCAAGTTGAAAGGGCCCTTGACAAGATCCTTCTTCCACATTGCGTAGAAGATGTTGGTTCCGAGCGGCAAGACATATGACAGCTGAAAGGATACCAAAACACCAGCCATGACGCCATAGAACGCGGTCGTGTTCCAGATGTAGATCATAAAAACGGCAATCGAGGGCACGATCATGACGATATTGGCGAGAACTGGAACGTCCCAGCGCGGGTGTAGCTTGGCGAAAGCCAGAGGCAGCATATTATCGCGGTCCATCGACCAGAGTGCTCGGGCAGCAGCGCCCCAGAGATCGAAACCCGCTGCCATGGCGACAGACGAGCTAAGGCAGTTGAGAAAAACCGAGACGCCGACTTTGCCAGTGCTGTTGATGAGGACCTGCGTAAACGGGCTCATGAGGCCGATCGGGGAGCCGAGGACGGCGTCGACGTCGCCGATGCAGAAGAGGACAGTGATGATGAACGGGAGGGTCATTATGGAGGTTGCTCCGGCTTGCAGGACCACTGTTTCGGGAATATTCCGTCAGCGACTGATGCACGGGATTAGAATGAAAGACAGCTTACTGGCTCTAGGAACAAGGACACTGGCGTTGTCAATCTCCTCGCTATAGTGGGTTGCCGTGTCGAGAGAAAAATAAGCGTACAGTGCAGAGAGGAGGGAGATGCTCCAGGACACAAAGTCGCTGTCCCAACCCGTGTTGTTCTGAAAGTGTGTGAAGACGTACTCAGCATCGTGTTTGTCTTTGGTGGTGCCGGCTAGGACGCCGATGACAATGAGGTAGCCAACAACATGGATGACGAGGACTAAAGATTTGTGAGTATGAATGTGACAAAGTGAGGAAAGAGAACGTACTGGCCGTGTTCATGTGATGTAGAGCATTCACAAACCAGATGTTGACGATGATCCACGACAGCATGCACGCAAGGCAGATCTGACATAGTGTTAGTGGTCGAACAGGAACGAGTCGTCTGTGTAAACTGACGAAAAAGGCATGCAATGTTTTGGGCTCGTAGTCCATCGAGACGGCAATGTACGATTGGATCTGGACGGCAACACCCATACCGCAGGACACGGCGCCAAGCCATGAGCCACAGAGGCCGCACCAGGCGGTGATCCAGCTCTGAACGGTTACAGTCAGACCGAGTATCAAGGTATTGGGCTCGGAGATGGTATTACCAGGAGGGGCGCGTATTTCGGAGGAGCGAGGTTGGCAACCCAGACGTTAGTAATACTCACAGGTTTAATCAGGCGCGGTCGGTTCTCTCAGCCACTCGGTGCAGGTGACGGGTAAGCATCGAATCTTGAATTGTTTCCATCATCAATCATCCCGACTCGGACTTCTATAGTTGGTACATAGATAAGCTCACTACCTCACAGCCACCATCTTAGTCTTCCCAAACTTCCTGCTCTCGGGCTTATAATCGCCACCAGCGGGAAGCGCCAGCTCCTCAATAGCCCCCGGCCTGTAACTCCTAACATCGGCAGCCAAGTGCTCAAAGTGCTTCTCCGACTCGCTCTCAACATCATACTCAATCACCCACTCCGGCCGCGGCAAGTTCAGAATCTCAGGGTTCTTCCGCAGCTCCTCGCCGTCCCAGTCAACATTATGTAGCCATCGCGGATCGAGATGGACGCCATGTGCGTGACGTGCGAGCGACTGAACCGGATCCGCTCGAAGACGCGCAGCGCCAGCGGCACGTCGCCCTTGCTCCGCTTCAGCGCGATGGCCAGCGCTACCCCGTCCTCCATGGCCTGCGAGCCTCCCTGCGCCGATGTCGGGAGGTGGCAGTGTGCCGCGTCGCCGATGAGCGTGATGCGTGCGGATGGGCTGAGCCATGTGCGCAGGGGGTCGCGCCAGACGAGCTTGTAGTCGACGAGGAAGAAGCGGATGAATCTCGAGATTGTCTTGAGGATGATACCACGACAAACACGGACGAGTTGACGCGGATCCACGGAATACGGTGGCACCTTAGGCAGACTTCGCTAAAGTGCAAAAACCCAAATCCGGAAAATCACAACCCCGCATCACCTTGTACTAGGAAATGCCTTACAGCTATTGTACGATAATTATATTACTGTAATACCTTAACCTCTAAAGGATCTTATGTCTATATAAGATAAAATTTAGTCTTAATTTAACTAAGGTTAAACTTATAAGAATATTCTCTAGTCTATTAATCCTCTTCTTCTTATATAGGGATATTTATAAGTTAGTCTTTATATACTAAAGTCCTAGATCTCTACTTAGGGCCTTATATAGAATTTAATAGTCTCTCTTAATTAATAGTATAAAGAAATATTAGAGCTTTATATCTAAGAGACTTCTTTTTTATTAATATTAGAATTAGTAAATAAATTCCTTTATATATAAGACTATATTCTAATTAGCCCCTAGAAATTATAGTAGTAGATATATTAGTAGGATATTTTATAATAATTATATTATTAAATTATAAATAAATTAGTAGACTATATATAATTCTACTTTTTTTCCTATAGATATTCTAATTAATCTATCCTTTAAAATATCTAGATATAAGATAAGCTATAGGTCTTTTATTATTTAATCTAAAAGACCTACTATAAGAATAGAATAAAATAATAGCTCTATATAAGTAAGGAAAGAGAAGTAGCTCTTTAGACTACTATTTAATTTCTTTAGGATAATCTTATATAATTATTAGTAATTTAATCTTTTAGATAAGGGTATCTTTACTACTATATATATATTTAAGTAAATACCCTAGTTATATAGAACTAACTATATAATTTCTATTAGTTTATCTTTCTAGAAGAAGTATAGAAATATTAAGAAGGGAACTTTAAATATTATATAGACTTTACTATTCCTAGACTAAATTTTCTTTAGTACCTAGATAGGTATAAAAAGCTAAAGAAATTCGGATTCTAGATCTATACCTATATTGATATATACTTATAATATATTATATAGTTCTAGATTAGCTAGTCTATAATAACTGGAATTAGTATATTAAAGTAATACCTTTATATAGTCTAGTATCTTAGAATAAGGCTATTCTTTATATGTTTAGACTATAGAATTAAAATACCTTTATAGGTAGTAGCCTAGGTAACTCTTACCTAAGCTGGACTAGCTTATATCTTATATAAAGATATATCTAGGAATTATTATTCCTATTAGTAAGAAGACTAAATTCAATTATATTATATGTATAAGCCTAGCACTTGAAATGTCTATATTGAAAGCTAGTGGAAGTAGCTATAATCTAGATCTTTAGATCGTTAGATTATAAGTACCCTCTTATATATAGAAATAAATTCTATTTTAACTCTTATTTAGTCCTACTTTAATAAACTAGTAAGCTATACTCTATTTATTAAGAATAAGCTAGCTAATCAAGTTATATTATATGTAATCTATACTCTTATAATCTAAGATGAATTTGCTAAATTTATCTCTCTTTAGAATAGATATAAGATCTATATGTAAAAGAATCAATAGTATATTATTTCTAGAATCCTAGTAGATCTTTATTATATATAGAGTATATAAAATTAGGGTGTTCTACTGGATAAAGATAATAATATGAGTAACTATATAGTTCTTTGTATAATAAGTGATTCTATATAGGATATTAATATTGATTCCTTTCTTTTAGAAGAAATAACTTAATAGTATATAACTTAGCTGTCTAAAATAGGATTCTTTAGTTAAGAAATTAATGATTTTTAACACCTATATATTAATATTTATCTAGCCTTATAGTAGAAGATTAAATAATATTAGAATAGTAGCTAGCTTCCTATTTTATAGCTAGCTAACATTCCATTAGGTAGGCTAAAGAGATATATAGGAGATACTAATATATTGTATATAAAAATAAACTAATAGGATATAGATTAGATTACTTAAATAGAACCTTAAACTTTAATCTAACCTAACCTTATATAGAGATCTAATTCTATAAGCCCTATAGACCTAATTTTCAAGCTTCTAAGACAAAGAGATATAGCTAGCCTAGTTCTTCTGTATAACCTTTCTTTTCTTCTATAGTAGCCTCTACGTCTAAACCCAATAAGTGTAAAAGGCTGGGCCTGTTTCTAAGTGCTCTACTGGGCTGATTGTACGAGGGGTTAATGGCTCTAGTGGACTCTTAGACTGACTGCGTTTGATCGGGAAGATCAGAAAAGGTAGCTTATCTAAAGAGGGTTCTTTTTACGATAGTATCTCTTCCTTTGTAGATATTAAAATATTATCTTTCTTATCGCTTAGTATTCGTTTCCTTGTATAGATAGGGGAACTACTATCTTCTATAATTATAAAGTTTAACTATATAAGAAGCTAGCTATCTTAAACCTCCTAATTAACTAATCCCTTAGAAAAGAGATTAGTAACTATATAAGTTACTCTAGGTCTTAGATATAATAGTTAATTAAAGCTAGCTTACTTTAACTATAACTTTCTAAGCTTATATAGAGTATTTAATATGAATTATATAGGAAAACTTAGGTAGATATATTATATAATCTAATCTTCTTCTACTATAGTAAAATTAAGTACCTTAGTAGAGAGCTCTACTAAAGGGAGGGGATTAAGATTAATAGTTACTAATAAAGATTAATATTAGAAAAAACCTAGGATAATATATATATACTAAGTTTATTTGTCTTTCTAGGGATAAAGAATATATCTTAGTATTAGCTAAAGGTTATAAGACTGATTAGATAGATCAGAAGGCTAGTAGGATTTATATATAGATTAGTAATCTTTTATAGGTAGTAGGCTTAAGTAGTATCTTAAGTATATCCCTTGAATACTACCTTAAAGTTATTTGTATAGTTATATTAATTTTAGGGTAGCTTTACTATAGGGGGGCTAAAGACTTAAGAAGAGCTTCGAGATATTATATAGGGTAGTTCAATATCTAAGTTATTAACTTCAATAGGCTCTAGCCATTATATGCTACAGAAAGGGCAGAAAGCACTACTTGGGGACTAATTCTAGATAACCTAATAGAGGTATTATACTTTAAGGTACTACTTTTCGATCTAAGCTAGTCCTATTTTATATATAAGAATAAAAAAAATAATTAAAGGAATAGAATTAAAGCTAAAAGAAAATTTAATTAATACTATTATATTATATAGAAAAAGTAATTCTTATTATTATTATCTTAGTAGTTATATAATAAGATATAATATTAGTAACTATCTTACTTCTAGCTAATACTATATACCCTTATATATAAGAATAATAGTAACCCTAATATAATAACCTTTAATATATAATACTACCTAGTATATTTATATATTAGGGGTTATTGTTTTTTAAGGTTATAAGTTTAATCTATAATTCCTTTTTTTTTTAGCTAAATAATAAGCTATAACTAAACAGTTAATTAGCTTCTAGCTGCCTTTTGTACAGCTAGCTGCCAGCTATTATTTAGGTAGCTAGAATAGTAACTTAAATAGTAACCTAAATATTAAAGCTATAGCTAGAAGCCCTACCTTTCTAACCTTTTTATTATTATTATTATTACTACTACTACTACTACTATAACCACAACTAGTACATATAAGCCCTTACAGCAAAAGCTATTATCTTATGATATTAATATTAGCTAACCTAATCCTCCTAGTAATTATAAGCTTATATCTCTCCCCCCTTTAAATTTCCTATATAAAACAAGTTAGAAATACTAACTAAAGTAAGTATTAGCATTAGCAATAATAGTAATAACAACAAGGAGGGCTAGCCTTATATACCTATAAGCTTTATCCTATACCTCTTCTAATACTATATAAGAACTAACCTATCTCTAGTCTATACTAAGGAGTCTTATATATATACCCTATAAGCTCTACCTCTTACAGATAGATATAAGTAGTTAGTAACTTTAGCTATATATATATAATACACTCTAGTATAGTATCCTTAATTAGCCTAGTTATCTAGTATAGTTTTTAGCTTACTATATATATATTAAGTAGATTATAAGTTATAGGGACTTATATATAAATACCTTCCTTATCTAGAGTTAAGGTATTCTTACCCTAACTCTATATATATCTTATATTAGTAAGATATATATAGATAGGGACTTATATATAAGTCTCTTCCCCTATTATATATACCTTCTAGGTTACTTTAGTAGCTACTATAGTAATTACAAATAGCTAGATTATACTACTTAATACTCTAATAGAGACTCCCTAGCCCTAGAAGGTATATACAATAGTAGCTCTAGTAGGTACTAAGGTTCCTAAGCTTAACTAATCTCTCTACTTAAAGATATACTAGGGTTATCTGTATTAGAGCTAATTTAGCTAGATAAGGAAGGAACTAAAGGTAATCCTATTAAGTTAGATTAAGTATATATAAAACCTTTCTATTACTATTTTTACTTCTCTATATATATAAGTATCTTCCCCTATATAGCCTATAAAGCCTTAGCCCTTATAGCCTTATATAGAGGTATTAGCTAGATTAGCTAGCTAGCCTAGGATAATAGCTAGTACCTTCTTATAGTATTCTAGGTTAGTAGCTAGATATCTTATATAAGACTTATATAAGATATCTAGTAAAGTGAAGACTAGCCTCCCTTAATATTAAATTAATTAATTTGAATTTTTTAGAGATATCTTAATATAATCTATAACTTGTATATAGTCCAGGCTGCATGCGGGTGGATTCTGGATTTACGATTTCGCGATTTGGGTTTTTGCACTTTAGCGAAGTCTGCCTAAGGTGCCACCGTAACGGAACAGACAGAGACTTGGAGCAACCAGGTTCGCTAAACTGGATAACGGCATACGTAGTACGCTACGACGGCGACTTACACTGGTGTTCCCCACACGCTTATCACCCCGTGAAGCACTGCCATTGTCCAATGGGCATTTGATCCCTTGTCAACGAGGAATAACTCTTGATTGGATCTTTTTCTAGTCTCTTCCCCTCAACCCATGTCCTAGTCTAGAACTTGCCCGGACCCGCCACCCCGACGCTTATCACGCGCACAACGACGAAGCAGCTGAGCGCAACGCTGTAGCTCAAGCCAACAAAAACAATCAGCCCGACGTAGCTGCCGTTGGCCGCTTGCAAGATGCGGCCGCCAAGCGGAATGCCAATCAGGGATCTGTCGGAGATGTTAGACCACGATTGGAGGAGGCGAGCGCGGTTGTCTTACCCAAAGCTGGCCACGCTGTAGATGGACGTAAACGTCTTTCCGTAGTCCTCCGTCTTGCACAGCTGGCCGATGCACACAGGGACAAGGCTGATGCCACTGCCGCTACCGAGACCGAAGAGGATCACAAACGCCGTGAGGCCTGCGATGCCATGTCCCGCCGGCAGCCATATGCCCAGCGCCGCGACTAGACACAAAGCCAACGCCGCAATCTGCGCGTTGAACCGGCCCCATTTGTCGCCGAGCCAGCCGGGCAGCCACCGGCCGAGCAGCGAGCCGACGTTCAACAGCATCACCATGCGGTAAGCGGTTGCAGTGGACATGGCGTGGGCGTACGCGTACGACGTGATGTACGTCATGGGGATGAACAGGCCCAGCTCGATGAAGAAGGCTCCCACGGCCAGAACCGCCATCCTCGGCGCCAGCAGTATCCCCACGTCCGGGAGAAAGCTCGCGCCGGACGCCTTGGCCGGCCGTAGACGCGCGCGCATGAGGCAGACGCCCGCTGCGACGAAGGGAACCATGATCAAAGCCATAGCTCGCATGGCCCACGCGAATCCGACCCTCGGTAGCAGAGCGCCGAGAATCAGCGGCGACGCGATGCCGCCTACGCTGCCGCCCGAGATGGCCATGCCGGTCGCCAACCCGCGGCGCCGGAGAAACCAGTGCTAGATAGTGCTGATAGCCGACGTGAAGAGCAGACAAGTGCCCAGACTGCCCAGCAGGCCGAAGCAGAGGAAGAAGTGCCAGTAGACGCGGCAGAAGCCGAGGACGACGTACGTAGCTAGCGTCAGCGCCGCGCCGCAGGCCGAAAGCACGCGCGGGCCGCGGGCGTCGAAAAAGGGCCGAGGAAGAGGCCCGCGAAGAAGCTGAGGAAGTTGTAGAAGCCAAAGATCCAGCCGATGTCGCCGGCGCTTTCGTGTTGGAGCTGGTGTTGTGATATCCATTGCTGATAAACGCCGACCGAGTTCATCATAGAGAGGGCTGCGAAGAAAGAATACCCAGGCGATATGTTCACCACTGCCTCCAAAGATGCTCCCAACCCTCTGACTGGGTCTTTCTTCCTTCTCGAAAAAGTCGACAACCGAGATCCAGCACCCAAGTACGATTACGATGAGAGCGGCGTTGTTCTCAAGGGTTAGTCCCATGACTTTCACGCGAGATGTAGATGCTAATAAATACCAGGCGAGCTGCACATCGAGGACGAGGAGGGCAACAGCGCCAAGCTACTTCCCGGTGACACCTTCTTTGTTCACCGCGGCAGCACTATCATTTTCTCCACGCCTCGATATGCCGTTGCTTACAAGGTTGCTGCTCGTCAGGGCCATCTTTGAAGCCAGAGAGAGGTGGTCTAAATGAAACTCGCTCAAGATAGTATAAAAATAAGCATGTGCTTTTTGCCTCCCTCGTACAGTTGCTTCACTTTGAGATTCTACTTCTGAACGATGGCCTGCTCTAACCGTGCCGTGTCGGCTTCACCTCGGACACTTAGATAGTATGCACTTGGAAGCCTTGCTTTTGCTTAAGCGTGTCCACTATCGTCTAGGCAAAGAGAGAAACGAAGTCTGGAGTAACATGTGGTGCTATTCATTCGAACACAGATAGAAACAGACGAATATCCAAAGCATCAACGAAAGACGTAGAGAGAAACAGCATTTAGAGGTGCACACGGAAATACAATTTCTCAGCTCGAGCCTTGCTACTGACGTCGCTATTTTCTCAGAACGTCCTCTTCAACGCAAACCCAAGCGAACGGTTATTTCAAAATGGAAAGGATTAATTATATCAATCTCATTTCTTTACCTGCTATATCTATTCATCCTCTGTCGGGAGAATGTTGTACTTTACCGTCTTTGTCGTCAACCACCCATCAAGTGCCTCCTCTCCCATATCCCTGCCAAATCCGGATTGCTTCACGCCTCCAAATGGCGCATTCGCATGCAAGACGCCCCAACAGTTGACAGTCACCTGCCCACTCTCCAAGGCCTCGGAGACTCGTTGCGCGCGGCTGAGGTCTCTGGTGAAGATGGCAGCGCTCAAACCGTACTCGGAGCTGTTGGCCTTTTCGATGACTTCCGCTTCGGTTTTGAACTTGGCGATGGACTAAATTTTTGGTCAGCTGCATTCCGGACAAATAGGATAAGGTAACTCACTGCTACAGGGCCGAAAATCTCCTCCAGCATGAGCCGCGAGTCCTCTGGCACATCGGCAAAAGCGGTGCTGGGAATGAAATGCCCATCACCAGAAAGCGCTTCTCCACCAGCAAGCAGTCGGAGACCAGACTCCTTCGCATGCTGGATATACTCGGAAATCTTCTGCTTCTGGTTGAAACTAATGACCGGGCCCTTGGTTGTCTCCGGCAGCAGGGGATCTCCGTGCTTGGTCCCCACCAACTTCTCCGCAAAAGCGAGGAGGAACTTGTCGTAGATGCTCTCGTGGACGTAGATACGAGACCCGGCCGCGCAGATCTGTCCGTTGTTGGCGGTGATACCAATGTTCGTCCACAGCAGCGCATTGTCAAAGTCCGCGTCCTTGAAGACGATGGACGGGCTTTTGCCCCCGAGTTCCAGCGTCACCTTCTTGAGGTTCGAGTCGGCGGCTGCGCGCATGATGCGGCGGCCGACGGGGCCACTGCCGGTGAAGGAGATCTTCTTGACTGCACCGTGCTCTGCCAGCGCCTGGCCGGCCACAGCTCCCTCGCCGCAGAGGATGTTGACGACTCCTGGCGGGAATCCGGCTTCTTTGATGAGGCTGGCTAGTTTCTGGCCAAATAAGGGCGCCAGCTCCGGTGTCTTGACGATGAGAACATTTCCGGCTGCAAGTGCCGGGGCCAGCTTCCAGATAGTAATCATGCTACGGTTTTAATTAACAACGGCTCGGGAGAGAAGTAAATAAAATACTCACAGCGGTGAATTCCACGGAACAATCGCCGCACAAATGCCAAGCGGCTCGCGACGGGTGATTGCGTAGCCCTGTGGGATATCCAACAGCTGGCCGGTGATTTTGTCGGCCCAGCCCGCAAAGTATCGCAGCGTTTCGAGGGCGTTCGTAATATGGAGTCCTTTGGATTCACGGAAGATGACGCCAGCATCCAACGCCTCGAGGCTAGCAAGCTCATCTCCATCTCGCTCGATAAGATCAGCCAACTTGTTTAGAAGCTGGCCGCGCTGAGCGGGTAACGTGGATTTCCACGACTGTTTGTATGCCTTCTGTGCCGATGCCACGGCGGAATCGACATCTTCCTTTTGGGCGGCTGAAACGGACGCTAAGAATTTGCCTGTGGTAGGGTTCTGGATCTCAATCTTCGAATCTCTTGCGGCAGCAACAAATTCATTTCCAATGAAAAGCCCGGTGTCAACTGGTAAACTTGGGTTAGTTTGTAGCCACTCTCGTTGTACCAAATGCACTTACCAAAGACAGGCTTCCCCTCTGCGCCTTTCAACTCGACTTGAGGCATCTTGATTGCTGTCTAAAGGACGGTTTCTGGACTGAGTAAATGCTAGAGTCAACGAGAATGAAGAATCCAAATGTTTCTTATGAAGCATTCAAAGATTACTTGTAATTAATTCAGAGCAACAGTTGTTTCCCCTCACTTATCACAGTCGCTTATAAAGCGCTATGCCGGTAGTCGGAAGGGTCAAGTTGGTGCTACTGTAGCATCCTCCGCCGCCGATCGCAGTTCCGCACGGCCAGTAGCGTAAAATTCCGAGTTACCGCCAGGACCTTTCTGTTCGACTTCGGCGAATTGTTTCCAGCATCGCATCACTCGGGACTTTTCCTGCGTTCCACCTCTGACGTGAAGAATGTTTCGAAATTGGGCGGATGCGGAGGCAAGTAAACAGAGACGTTTATTCAAAAGACTTCGTTCTCGAATGCGTAAATGGCCTTATGAATGAATGAGCGGTATCTGGATGTTCCATTGAACGTCACGGCATCCGGAAATTCGGAACCTGCCGGAACTTTACCGCCCCGCTGGACCCACCATGTAATCATCGTCGATCTATTTTCCGAGCTGGCTGACCCTCTCAAACTCCTCGCTTTCGTCTTCTCCTCTATGCTGGGGACAAAATGCGAGTAGAGTCAAATGAGAGTGCAGGTAAGAGCGAGGCTTTGCGAAAACGAGCATATGCTCTTAGATAATCACAGTCCTAGCAGACAGCCAGAAGGGATGATAGATGCCTCTTTGAAGATGAAGAGGTCGGCGAATGTCGGAGGGCGTCTACACGGAACCGGCCGTTGGCGTCTCATCGTGACAAACACGTTACGACATAAAATCACCTGGGTTACATTCAATGCTGGTTAGATCTCACCCTACTACCGGTACCTTGACGTCTGTGCTCCTCCGTTGCGTCATTAGATGACGCAAATACCTGTCTTACCCAGCTACTGTAGGGTAAGCTGATTCTGACACAGAACGGCAGTGCTCAGTACTACCAAAGCAGTTCGTGGGATCAGAGAACAAAACCATTTTCGATAGTCTCATACCGAATCGTTATGGTCTTGAGTTGGTCTTGACCGGGGTCATTAAATCCTTTACAGCAAGCGAGATACAAATGGCTGACTAATCCGCCGCCAACTGAAAAAATTCATTCGACGCCAACGGTGAGATCAAATCGCGTCGTCATCTCGACAATCAAATTTGGCAAAAATGTCACCTTCTGACCAACAAGCCACGGGCCAGGAGAGCCGGCTCAACCGAGCTCTCTTGGCTCTGCCAATCCTCGCCCTGGCCGGCATCATGGCTCGAGCATTCGCCATGGCAGAGCCAATTGGCCCGGTCCTCGAAAATATTCTCGAGACTGCGCACTTCGACTGGAACGGCATGAGCGTACCTATTCTTCGAGAGTTTTACGGTATTAAACTGCTGGATGAAATATTCTCGCACATTACCATTGCGTTTGCTCAGCTGCAGTTCTTCAACGATCCAAGGGCGTACTGGCAGTCGCTCGTTTTCCTGACTGACTTCGCTGGCATGTATGCGGTCCTGTTTCTTGAGTCTTGCAGACAAACCAACCGCAAAACCCTATTTCAATTGTAAGTTTCAAGCTCTAGACTGGGATGATGCATTCTAACTGACACTTGCAGCCCATTTCTCCTTGTTTTTCTAGCTCAGATACTGGGCATTGGGAACTTGGGACCGCTGTACTTTTATCTCTACTACGTCTTCACGCCAGTCGAGAAAGTCACTGCAGAAGACTTTGCCCTCACCGACTGGGCTTCTTGCGCAGCAGTTCTACCGACAGTCGTGCTGGTATATCACGTACCACATCTGCCTTCTTACTTTCACCAATCCCTTGAGGCGAGGAATTGGTGGAACTGGGTATGGCAACTGTTCCCCGTCTGGGGTTCGGTGCTTATGTTTGTGCTTACAAATATGCTGTCTCTGGGAACAGCACCGAAGTCTCTAGAGAGAGTCAAGAAGCCGCAAATAAACACCTTGAGAGCAACAGTCGGTGTTCTGGCTGCCGTCAACGTTGCCATCTACTGGTACACGCTGTACAACTCCAAGTTCTCATTGTCGGAACTCTTCATCCCGAAATACTTTTCCGAGAACCCACAAGAGCCGGACGTTGCACTTCGAACAATCATCCAGTACGACTACCTTTGCACCTTTTCTGGTGGGATCCTCTGGTTGGCATATAGCTTCCGGGACCTTGAAGTAGCTGGTTTCTGCAAATTCCGGTACCTCAGAACCATTTGTATCGCTGGCGTTATTGCGGCTGTGTTTAGTCCCGGCACGCTGTTTTTAGTAGCCTGGTTGGCGAGAGAGGAGCTCCTGGCATCAAATTTGGAGTAATAGAGAACGGGATGTGACATGTTGCAATTAGCACGCATTATTGAGCTGAATGTGGCGATTTTATCTAGGGGAGTTTCATGCATAGACGGTTGGATGGAGATGTCAGGAAAATAGTTGGGCTTTTATCTGTAAGCAACTAACAAACATGTCGAGTTATATTCTCCCGTGGCAGTGAGGCTATGGAAGAAATTTCTAGGTTATCTTGGTACGAAATCCGAACAGACCCTCAAAATGGCAAGTATCTCCAGAGCTTAGTAAAAGATCAGCTCTTGAGTTCCTCTTAGCGGGAGCGCTGTCCCTCAATCTGTTCCTGTTCTGGCTTGCGGCCGTACACGTACCGCACTGACATGTATCCATGGATCTTGCGATTGCGCAGCACGCGACGCATGTCCGCCAGAAAGCCCTGATACTCGTCGCTGGGCCACTGAAGAACATAATGCCACAACATCAAAGTATATCCTATCGTTTTCAGTTAGTATGGTAAAAGACCAAGCCAGAGAAAAAACTAACCTTCTATATCGTTTTCCAGAGTCAGGTTCACGTATCGGCCAACCTCGGCCAGATTAGAATCTTTGGGCCAGCTAGCTACTGGAAGCTGGATGCATAGCGTTAGTCCCCAAGTTGAGTCATGCCTTGTAGCACACAAGACTTACCTTGTAATCGAAACTCTTAATATCTGTAAAGCCTGCCTCCTGGAGACCTTTCTCCTGCAATCCTTCTCTCTGGACGAGGCTGATTAGGTGATGAAGTGTAAGTGTGAGACAAATTCTCGTACTGGTCGATCTTGTTTTATTTGTTCGTCTTTGCGACTCATTCTAATCTACAACAACCCTCTGAAGGACTTACGCGACCTGCTCATCTCACTCATACCTTGACCCTGAGCTTCAACCCCACCTTTGCAGTTCTCGCAGCGAGCGCCATGACCGCACCAAGAAAGACGGAGCAAGCAGCAAACATCTGGGCCCCTAGATAGTCTCCATCTTCCCCGTTGATCAACGCTCCGCAAATGGATGGGCCAGTTAAGTTTGCGATACTGACAAAGCCTAGGATCATCCCAACTCTTGTTCCCGTGCGATTCGGGTCCGGTGTCATGGTCGTGGCGACGGCTGGGAAGAGGGCTTGCAAGGCTGCGGCGAGCAAGCCGTATATCACTGCAAAGGCGTATAGTCCGCCGCTGCTATCAACGGCAACCCAGCAAAACACGAGCAAGCTCGCCGCGAAGCTTATAGGAATCAGCATGTTGAGCGGCCCGGTCCATTGGTCGGCGATGATGGTCGGTGCAATGCGTCCGATGATACCGATGCCGTTGAGGACCATTAATAGATAGATAGGTTCCGCAACCCCAATTTGATCTTGCGCAAAGGTGCCCAGGTAGAAGAATGCAAAGTAGAGGCCCCAAAAGTTGAAGAACATGCTCAGCGAGAAGAAGACGAAGGGTAGTTCGGTAAAGGCGGAGGTATCTATCCAAGGCCCAGTTTTCCGGGGTGGAAGACGCGGTTTGTACCAGATCAGACACGGCAGGTATGTTGCGAGCATGACAAAGCCCATGATGCGCAAGGTCCACGGAAACCCGACATTGTCGTGGAAGATCAACCAATTGATCAAAACAGGGTAGACAAGACCTCCGACAGCAGCCCCCGCAGCAGCCAGGCCTACAGCAAAAGCCCTGTTCCGCTTAAAGTACTGCGACAGGATCGTCAGGGCCGGGACAAATGTGAAGCCATTCCCAACTCCTAGACAAACAGCCTGCGCAAGGAAGATCTGCCAGTACGTGGTGCACAGGGACGTCATGAAGAGTCCCAGCACCTGCAGAAACACACCGCAGGCAAACGTGATGCGGAAATGGCCGCCGTCGGTGACGCGGCCAGCACCGACTCCTAGCGAGAAGAGCAGAAAGATCTGGACGCTTCCGACCCACGAGATGGAAGATTGGGACTGGTTCAAGGTTTGAGAGTAGTATTGCTGGAAGACACCGTAGCCGTTTGCGACGCCCCAGGTGTTGAAGAAGACGATGTGCGTGAGCAGGACCTGCACCCATGCTGTTAAGCCGCCGTCGGGAGGGGGATTGGGCTGAGAGACGGAGGATTCTGGGCCGTTTTGCATAGGCTGCTCCAGGTCTGTGGAGAGGCTGTCATCGTATTTGGGCTTCTTTGTTTGCCACATGAGGAATGGTGTTGTGGTCGAATAGCCTCGGCTTGGCGTGAAAGCATGGAAACGCAGAGGGGAGTGTATCCGTCAATGGGTACTGAAAGCCTTGCTTAATGATGAACAGTAGCAAGCAATGATTGAACTTACGGTCTTTCGGTATAAATACGATGAGTAAATCCTCGTCGTCATTCTTTACTAGCTCGAAGACGCACTCCCGCTTTTGCCGTGATTCCCGTGATTCCCGCCACTGCCGAGCACGTGCGGCCCGAACTGTCGTCACTACCTATCCGAAAGGTTCATCCGTTACCCCGGTCCATCAACCACTTTGCCTTCAACTGCCGTCTTTCTTCCTTCTGATTGGGCATTACAAGTAGCTGATTGGAGCGAAAGGTCCGCTAGAAGGACTCTATCAGGTGGCGCTAGATATCATGTCCGCTCTGCTAGGCCGCCAACGCGCGAAGCTTGCGTGTGCGTCGTGCCGGGGACTGAAGCGCAAGTGCGATGGCGCGCAGCCGTGCGGCACGTGTGTCAGATTCGAATATGAATGCATCTACAGCGAAACTTCGAGCAGCAAGAAGAGGAAAAGATCGGAGCGAGACTCAGATAGCTCTCCGCAGACACAAGCACAGTCAAGTCCGCAACCTCCCCGGAGCGAAATCGAGACACCAACAGCAAATTCAGATAACCATATCCGCTCGCTCGAAGCCAACTCAGCACCTGCGTTTCTGAGGAGACTGGCTCTAAGGCTTGATCCGAATAACGCGCCCCGGATGCATACTTTTGCCTGGAACGCCTTCCTCGGTGCACGGAAGACGGGGCACTCCCCAGTATGCCGAGCCATCACGGACATGCTATCACGAAATGAGATGCAGCGTCTGGCAGCCATTTACTTTGAAAAGGTAGACCCCATATATGGCTTCGTCGACCGCCAAGATGTTGAACGCCTTATCAGAGACGTATGGGCCGGCGGGAGTCACGGCCCATTCCCGGATGCTGTTCTATGCGGCATCGCGGCGCTCGGTTACCTATACTCACAAGTGCAGTCGGTGGCAGTCGAGCTTGACCTGGTAGAAACAGCACGAACCATCCTGGAGAAGGCCATGTCTGATACTCCGACTGTTCCCAGCATCACGGCCTGGGTGCTACGAGTCGTCTACCTCAGAGTGGCGGCGACCCATCACACGGCTTGGATGGCCAGCTGCATCCTCATGCACATGGTCGAGGCAGCTGGACTGCACTGCGAGCCCTCTAGCGAATCTGTTCTCCCGTCAGCCGAAGACGTTGATTCGGAACTTCGGAGGAGATTAGTGGCCGTCGCACAGCATCTCAACATCTGGATGTCCTTCGACATGGGCCGCTCAAGAGTCGCGCTCTGCAACGCCACTGTGATAATGCCGTCTGCGCGCCCTGGAGACCACACTGTCGAGTTGATGGAACTCTTGCCTTACTCTGCCGGACTTGATCCAGAAAAGACACCAAATATTTCCGAGCTGGAGGCTGCCCTGTCTGCCGTATTAAATCGCGTCCACTCCAGTCCCCCGTCGACCATGGCCCAGTGCAACCTGGCACTCTGTCTGTGCCGCCGGCTGCAGTCGATGAATGCTTCCTTGACCGGGACGATGCTCGAGCAGATGCTATCCCTTACCTCCAAGGGCATCCAGGCTTCTCAGTCAATTCTGGACGCCCGCGCTCCGTGGCATCACATGGCCAATGTGCCGCTGCAGATCGTCTGCGTTCTGCTGGCTATCGACGCGTCCTCGACGATGTCGCAGCTGAGAGGAGCTATGCAGTGCCTCAGCAACGTTGCCGCGGTTTATTCCACCGACGCGACCCAGGAGGCGCTGAAGACGGCATCTCTGCTCATTCTGCTGCACCAGCGGTGGAAGGAAAAGTGCGCATCAGATCTGGGCGATATACTCAAGCTCTACCCGATGGTCCGGCTTCATGAGACCAAGGATGACTACTCAGTCGAGCAAATGGAAAACATCATGTGGTTGGATAATCTGGCCGGGGATCTATCCAGTCTGCAGTATGCCGACATCGACCAGCTCCTGATTCCGGGGCTGTTTTGCGATGGATCTTCGAATCAGACTGTGGACATGAGTTGAGCGGGCAAAGCGGCCTCGAACTGCCAAGGGCAAAACAAAACAGTGGCCTTTGTTTCAGGCTGCTCAATTGATGGCCTTGCCCAATACAGGTAAGATGAGCTATAGCCCTACTGCAGCCGTGCCAAGAGTGCGGAATCTATCAATAGAGCGGAATGTCGACATGTCAAAAGGATGGATTAGGCGCCCGGATCTTCCCCGCGGAACTCTGAAGCAAGGTGCTCATTTTAGCGCGTCTCCATAAGCGAGCACAGCGGGGAAGTCGGCCTGCATGCGGCCTTAAAAACAACGGCAATGGCCTGTGTGAGTGAGTGTTGGTGGTTGCCTCCCCTACATAATCTACATGTCTACATGATTGGCCGACTGTCTTCGTCCTTTCAGCGGGCGGCTAGACGTGTGTAGGTCCAGGCTTGGCTGAACAACACGCGGTTTCTCTAAAAACAACCGCCATTATTCTTGTCCCAGCCAATTCTGCCCCTCTTGAACCTCTCTGTGCTGCATTCCCTCAAGCAGTTTCACATTGCCTATTCAATAGCCTCACATCTGCAATGAGCGCTGCAGGGTCCAAAGCAGAGGCCGACGCCCAGATCGAGCAACTCCGACGGGAGCGGGGCTGTGAGCAAGAAAACCAGAGCGCTGTCGTCAGATCTAGCCTCAATAGCGCCTTGGAAATGTAGGAAACCCAAGCGGCTCTACGCCCATGAGGAGATAATGACACCAAAACAGCATCTCGGATGAACTCTACCAAAACCCTTCACACTTCCTCCTCGAGCTCATCCAAAACGCAGACGACAATCAATTCTCTCCAGGGGTGACGCCTAGCCTCAGTCTAACCTTATCCTCGGGACCGGGTTTCTATCATCTCCGAACCGATTGCAACGAGGTCGGTTTCACCTTCGACGACATCAACGCTATAACCCAAGTTCGGCAAAGTACCAAGAAAAAGGCCACCGACGGACAAAGAGGGTACATAGGCGAGAAGGGAATTGGATTCAAGTCCGTCTTCAAGGTCGCCGACACTGTCAACATCGCCAGCGGGCATTATGATTTCAAGTTCGATCGGAAAAGGGAGCTGGGCATGATCCTCCCGATCCCGTCAACCTTTCCAACCAGACAACGTCTTTTGGGCCATACGCAGTTTCTTCTACAGTTGAGCAGCCAAGACGACTACAAGAAGATCCAGCATGATCTGCACAATATGGAGCCTCAACTTCTTATTTTTCTCAGAAACATCCAGCGGCTGGAAGTTCAGACGGACCACGCCAGAAAGACGTATCGTGTCCGTAGTGATACATCCGTCGCTGCGTTGGGAGAGATAGTGAAGATATCTTTGGACCATCAAGACGAACGCGTGTCTGATGAAATGCGATATACCATTGTACGTCATGAGGCGAGAGGGATGCCCGCCGACACCCGCAGAGAGGGTGTCGTAGCATCGGAAGTCGTGCTCGCATTTCCAATAGAAGACGCAAAACCCAAGATCAGTCCACAAAAGGCATTTGCGTTCCTGCCCATTGATGATTTTGGCTTCAAGGTCAGTGGCGTTACTCAAACATCCGCTAAAGTGCAGCTCCTAACATTGAGGACTCCAGTTCCTCATTCACGCAGACTTTCTTCTCGTCGCAAGTCGCGAAGGTCTGGATTACGGCCGTCCTTGGAACTTGGCTCTTCGGAATGCTCTCCAAGCCGCATTCTTGGCAGCCGTCAAGCGATTCGCCACCGCGCCAGCTGACGGGCCAGGACGGGGGCTACGATACATGTGGCCAAAGTACATCAAGCATCATCGACACGCACACAACTTCTGGAACCACCTACATGCGAACATCGTCAGCGACCTCCGCACCCAGCGGATTCTCGAATCACACAACTCGGCAACTGGTCACCGCAAGCCTTTCAAGCTCCGTTACCTCCCTCCCAAGTTCCGGTTTGGAGAAAATCCCTTGTTTGACTGTCCTTCCCTCATGAAGGCTTATTTGTCCTTTGAATACGACCACGTCCACGAGGAGCTTAGGCTTCTCGGTGTTGAGAGGACCAGCCTTGCAGACTTGGGAACAGACTTCGTCAAATGGGTTCTCGAGGTCGGCCGGTCGGGACTTGGAGCGAAATCTTCTGAATGGCATTGCCAGGTTGCCTCTATCTTCCATGAACAGAGAGACCTAAGGTCCCACCTAGTGGAACTTCCAATCATCCCTCTTAGGGATGGTTCCTGGGTCAGTGCTAAACAAGGACACCTTTATATGGCATCTATAACCGACGACGAATATGTTCCCAAGGGTATCAACCTGTCGGTTGTTGACAAAATCGCGTCTCAAGACCCAGCGAGACGCCGCTTTTACGAATGGCTAGGAGTTCAACCCTATACCTGCTCGCAGGTCTGCAGGTTAATCTTGGAACTGCACTCTGGTAACGCCGCCAGCATACAGGGCCGCCACCGCTTGGATTTGCTCATGGACACAACATATCTCTTCCTAAATAGCTCTCATCTTGACACAGACGAAGCTCCTGAGATATACTTCCTCGTCAATAACCAGGGAACATCATCACGGCGCAAGTCTCAGATCTATCTTGACGACCGAAACGCAAAGCCAGCCCTGATTGGCAAATACAAAGACAATCCGGGCAGCCCGTTCCATGTCCTGGATGACTTTTATGAGAACATGATCGGCGCTGACAATTCATCCCTTCGAGTGAAGTTTCGCGCGTGGCTTTTGCGATCCAAGCATATCTCCAGAGTCCCAGTGCTCATTCGCGGTCAACAACTAACTCCGGAATGGCAGTTTCTACGAAGCGTCAGTGTGCTAGATCTGCTGCTGGTTGTTGAGAGGGTTTGGGAAAAAGCCACGGCCGATCGGTTATTCGATCTGACAAATTCCGAACTTCTTAGGGAAGTTCCAAAACTTCAGATACAATGTCGTGATGGGAAACTCCGGCGTCTCTCTGAGACAGCCATACCAACTAGGGAGCTTTTGCAAGCGTGCCCGCATCTTCCTTTCGCTGCCTTGCCGAACCCGGAACGATGGACCTTCCTGGACACCTTTGGGATTCTTGTTCGCCCAAGCACGGCAGCTAGGCTACAGGAGCTCGATGCATTATCAAATCTTGCCATTGAGCTTGTTGACAAAGATGTTGTCCACGAAACTTACCGAGGGCTCAACCAATACCGAGACTCAGAAGCGGCTATCATCGCGCAAGTCCCACGAGACCCTGCCTTGTTTCCTAGACGCTAACGCATGGTTTTAGGGATGCATTTGCTTCAAAACGCCTCGTCTTTGTATCCCGGCCCCATCCCCAGTGGGTGTGGCATGGATCATGCGTCTGGAGTGCCCCCTCTCAACTGAAGCAGGTAGTTCGGCTCGACAACCGCTATGGTGACTGCAAGAGGCTCTTCTGCTATCAGCTTAATGTCAAGCCTGCCGGTATAACGCATGTCGTGGATGAGCTTTGCTCTTTGCACAAGGAGAATCCCGACGGTATTGTTCAACGTTGCGAAGAGCTTTTGACAATTCTGAAACACTATGTTGCTGGTGAACCTGACTTTCCACAGCCTCAAATGTTCCGTCTCAAGACGACAAGAATGTTCCCGGTTCTTTTAAAAGTCAGAGACATCTCTCAAGCTGGTGCTGGGCCGAAGGTGGCTCTCAGAGCCTTGAGCGATGAGAGCTGGTATATCCCGGACCGCTTAACTCTAGAGGCTGCCTTTCAAGGCAAAGTCAACATGCTCGCCTTTTCTCTCAGATCAGTGAACCTTCTTGAGCCTTTGTTTACGAAGCTAGGTCTTGAAAAGAAGTATCTTTCACTTGCTGTCAAGGAAACTGTCGAGCCGCGAGGGACTGTCATTCGCGACATAGCCAGAAACAACGACCTCGATATTAGAGCAAAACACTTCGCACAGTAAGGATTTCTTATTCCTCGTTACTAAAAGCAAAAGCGCCGTTCGCTAACACCTTGCAGCATCAATTCTACTTCAGTATCTCCATCGCCACAAACCGTTATGCCGCTACGCGTGTGGTCCGTCCCGTCTCTTGTCGTTGTCAGACGCATAGGTCTCGTTGTCGTCGAAGAAGACAATGAGCTGATCACCTTTCAAGAAGACTCGGCGTTGACAAACATCTACCTCCGCTTAGAAATACCGCTATGGAAAGAGGCCGAGGTCAACTACAGGCTGGCTGAATTCTTTTCCAAGCAGTACAATGTCAAATCCGAAGACCTGAATTTCTTCAACTTTCTATTGGGTGCTCCAGTTGGCAATCTGGGAAGTATGCTGGCGGGCCGTAATCGATCTCAGCCGGAAGAAAGGCGCACCAACGACCCCAGATCCTCCAACAGAAGGGACCTGGATCAGGCAACAAACATGGTTGACTTGAGCGAAACTGCAAAAGCGGTTAGCTTGGGTGCACCGACTCCCGTGATTGACTTGGACGAGATGGATGTGATTGTGATTGAAGATGACGACGCCCGAGTGCAACGACATGACGAGGCTCAGAGCGTCACCAGGGAGGAAGCCACTCACCTCCAACAACCAACTCGGATTTCCCCTCTAAATCCGGTGACCGTTTCTTCAGGCGCCCAGGTCCAGTACTCCCTCCGAGAACTAATCCCATCATTCCGATTGCGAGCTCAGAGCGTTGCCAGAAGCGCTCAAAACTTTCGGATATCGAAGTACCCCATCACCCGAGGTTCCGTACAGGCGCGGGTAAGAAATGAGAGATTTGCACAACAGGCTGCTGTACCTAGAGCTCCAGTACCTGTACCTCCTCCACCGGCGGCTGGGGGCTGGTCGGCCTTTTTTTCCGAGGCTGGCAGCAGCCTAGAGTCTCCGATAGAGATTCCAGACTTGACAGCCACTTCAACTGTTCAGCAAGTCAGAAACAGGGAGATTGGTTTTCTCGGAGAGGCTTTTGTACTTCAACCCCTTAACTCAACTGTCACGTACTCGCTAACTCCACCTCAGATTCACAAGGTGTTCGAGCACCACATCAGCGACTGGAGCTATGAGAACTGGACCAGCAAACTACGAGTCGAGGATGGGCACGCACCTTTCACCCAGTTTGAGGGAGAATTTGCCGACTTCACCTATGTCGATCGCAGCGGTCAAATGAAAGCTTTCTTCTTAGGAGCGGGCGTCAGCCTGGACGCAGGATGGTCCAACGGCACTAAATATCACCTGGAGGTGAAGACTACAACCAGCAGCTCCAATGAGCCGTTCTTCGTGAGCCAAAATCAAGTTGATATGGTATGACTACTACGAGAGCGAAGGTCTGATGTCCGCACTAACAATTCACAAAGATGCAGAAATTTGAAAACGATCCGGGCAACGCGTATATTCTCCTCCGAGTCTTCAACATCGAGAGAGATGACCCGGGTCTCAAGTTTCATCCAAAGCCGTGGAGTCTTTACCTCAGCGGCATTCTTGCATTTGTGTCGGCGGGTGGATACCAAGTGTGTGAAGTGAGGTCGTTTTGACTTAGACATTGAACGTAATGGAACATCAATCGAGTTGAATCAGGTTTGGAGTTTGGGACAGGGGCTATAATAACAACCCAGCGCAAGGGCGAGCATTAGGCATTCAAATACCCTAAATATGTACTAAGAACTATGCGAATCGAAATTTTTCTACCAGTGCGTGGTGGCACCGACGGTGGATCCAGACGCCGGGAGCAGGAAGTTGCTCGCGGAGATCTTACCGCTGGATGCGCGGGCCTGCGACACCAGCTTCGTGTCGACGCTGAGGAAGCTCGCATCCGTCCACGTCTTGCCATCCTGCCACGAGTTGCCCGACGCCTTCTGAGTTCCAGTGAGAGTGATCTGAGAAGCAGACTTGGTGGTGTCGAGGTTGTTGGCGGCAATGTTGTTGGTCAAGGTCGAGGTGCTGGAGGCCATCTTGAAGCCCACGTCGCCGTTGTTCCAGGCCGTGTTCTCGGACAGCGTGAAGCTGCCGGTCTGGCTGTTGTCAGTGAAGCCCTTGGCGGCGTTGCTGAAGGCGATGCAGTTGGTGATGATGTGGTTGGCGGGACCAATGTCGCCCGCGTTGCCACCGCCGAGCTTGAAGCCGTTGCCGTCTCCCTCGAATGAGGTGAAGCCCCAGCGGTTCACGCCGTTGCCGTAGGAGATGGTGTCCTTGATGGTAATGGCCGACTTGAACTCCCTGTGATGGGTTAGAATATGGTTTAGAGTACTCAGACGTGTGACTTACCAAAGATCCAGACCATCGTCGACGTTGTTCCAGAGACGAGCTCCAATGAGCTGGTTGCCCGTGCCAGAGCCTTCCTTCAAGGCAAAGCCATCGGCACTCTCGCCGTTCTTCCTGGGATCACGGTTCATGTACGAATCCAGGTACACGACCTGGTTGTTCGCACAGGCACCCTGCATCTGGAAGCCCGTCTCGTAGTTGTCGTGGGTGACGATGCGCTCGTAGTAGTTGTTGGACGAGTCCTGGTGGTAGACGCCGTAGGGCCCGTTGATGAGAGTCAGGCCGTAAAACTTCCAGTAGTTGGCGGACTGGATGTGGAGAATGCCACGGTCGGCGTTGGCCAGCGAGGCTCCGACAGCGGCCGGGGTTCCGGTGAGGGCTTCGCCGTCGATGATGACGACCTCGTTCTCGTACGCTCGGAGAGTGTACGGCTTGGCCGAGGTGCCGCTCTTCTTGATCTGGATGTTGGTCGTCGGCTTGTAGGTTCCAGCGCGCAGGTAGATGACGTCGCCTGCGACGGCGAGGTTCACCGCGGACTGGATCGACAGCAGCGGCTTGGTGATGGATGCATCTCCAGAGTTGGTGCCGGTGGGGGAAACATAGATGTTTGCGGCCCAGGCCAAGCTGGGCAGAACCAGGAACGAGAAGGATTTCATTTTGAGAGGGTGGCTGGAAGGGTAAAGATGAGGTGAGGCGTCTACCAAAAAGCATCAGAAGCTGAGCATGTCTTCGTCTTATACGTTCCGCCATGTTTACTTGGTGTACAGCCCTTTCATTACCGACCCCTTTCCGTTCTGGTTAGCACGGCCGAGCTATAACAAGCTTAATCCGGAATGCCATCATGGTTGGTGGACAATACCAGCGCCGTCGGGCAGGCCTCCGCTTTTTGCCGTCGTCGACGAGGCACTTCCGCCTATCACGAGTCGGCGACGGGGGTCTCGGATCCCGGCCGCTAGGATACTTGAAACCTGACACTGACATCCACTTCTGGAAACGGAGGAGGAATTCGGACCGCGCCGAGAGCTGCTTTGTGAGGATGGAATAGGATACCGCTACCCGAATTAACCGTGTGACTAAAGGTTTGACTATTGCTAGCGAGTCGAATGACGATCAGGGGTTTATTTGCAAGACGTTTCCACCGTTGGCCAATCCACCTATGGCAGTGACCACGGACTGCCCGAAGAAGACCCAGGCGGAACAATTGCACCCGTGAGAATTTCTTAAATCTAAGCTTACTCTAGGCATGTTTGTGAGCCAACTTTGACAGCGGTCACCGCCTGAAAGAATGTCACCAGCAGCCATCGCTGCCGAGCTTTTGTTAAGCTCAATACTACATTAAGAAGTAACAATGCATCACACGATCTACGGCGAAAGAGTGACAGGAACGCCTCATCCCGAACCAATCAATTCCATTCGACACGCGCCCGCCAAGCCCATAGTTCGTACCAATACGGTGGGCAGGTATTGTGAAACAACCTCGAGAAAACAGTGCCATAAACTATAAAGCTGGTACTAGGAAGCTTCAAGCACGTACAAAGCCCAAATAGTTACAAAGAGTCGCTAATTCCACAGCCTCTTAAGCCACCAATCGCAACGAGCGTTCCCATGTCAACGTGCCGGAGTGTTGGGCGACAACAAGGGATGCACGTGGGGTTTCTGCAGGATCAACCTTGAGTACCGACCGGGAGCGAGAGGTGGCAGGTGCTTTCTTCGTATCGCTCTTCGTATTGCTCAATTTATGGTAGATGAATTGACTCCCCTGTGCGAGTAGCATTCGTGGAGGAAATGTCCCGATCTTGCCGTCTCGGAACTAACCGACAGTACCTCTGCACCAAACAACGTGCATCGGAGAATTTGGTAATGCACGATGTGTGCAGTCCATCTGTCTATCTTGGATCAAAACTTGGTCCTGTATGCGGTGTAATGCCGGTGGTATAGGGTAGCGAAATCTATCTGATTCCTATCTTGTTAATAGAGCCACCCAGAAAGTTGTGTACTAATTCGATACTTACAATTTTAACATTGTTTATAGTAAGCCATTGCAAACATTACAATGTCCAGGCGAGCATAGTGGCATTCAAGAAAAAAACACGGACTCGTTTCATGCCTCGAAATTTTAATCTTTATTGACACTTTTGAAGTTCAAAGCCAAACTGTACAGCTTAGGGTTCGCGGATCAACATTGTCAGAAGGGAATGAGTGAAGGCAAATACTTGACCGAGGCGAGCTCTTTGCACTCTCGTTAAAATTGATCAATTGGTCCTCAGGCTGCTCCGTCATCCCGGGTTTACTCATCTGGTTATTTGAAGGTCAGGCTTCATAAAACACTGCGTGCTGCCAGATCTTATACTATTGTGAGGCTTCTTGATTAAAGTGAGACATCCTCCGAAGTTCCGCAGATCAGCCTCCATAAATGCGATACCCCTGATGTCGTAACCATTCAGTTTGGCATACACTAAGAATGAGATTGCGCGTGGAATTCGGCATCATTGATATCATAGACTGTCGACTTAAATCCACCGAGTAAAAGCATCATTTCGGGTGAAAGGGAGCTAAGCGTATTCGTCTTGACTAGAAGCAAGGGGTGGAACACGGGCGCTAGCAATGCTTATCTTTCGACTCGTCGGCCTATATTTAGGCATATCGGATCGGCAGCACTAACTTTCAAACTTGTCTCGATCTTCATGAAATGGTGACGTGGATATTCACACGAAACGCCGATTCTCATCTTTTGTGATTCTATCCCAAGTCCCACGTGTCTCTGTGGTTCGATTGCAGCATTTCCCGTCATCATCTAAAACACCTGTAGCGTCGTTTGCCAGTGTTTATTATGTTTCGTAGCTGCTTACTTTGTATTTAAGGTTGACTCAGCCACTAATCACTGACTCGCTGTGTCGCGGAAACACGGACGTTACGCGCAAGGGAGGATCCGACGCGTAATCCCCTCGTATCGGGCACCGATGTCAAAGCGACAAGCTCACCGGAAGCACGGCATGCATGAGTAGCACGGCATGCATGAGCAGCACGGCTGTGCTGGTGAGCTATCTGCAAATCCAGACGGATTGGGGCGGTGCAACATGTGTAACATTGCGAGGAGTCTGAGACCAAAGGGGGCGCAAGAGAAGTTTGCATCAAGTTACGCGTCAGCCGCAGTCTGTGCGAGGGAGTTCCGGCGACGGATGAGCAGTGGCACCGAGTGTTAGCTAGCTGCCATGGCGGTGGAGATAACTACAGCTATATACTATTTCTTTTAATCCATGTGGCTTGCCAAGATATCAAAGCTTTGAATCCTCGTCAATTTGTCCCTTGGCAGTTTACGTCAACCCGATCCGCCAAGGTGCTATCGCTTCTTCAAATCGAAATGATGGGCTCTTTAACTCGAGACATCGGCAATCCGCAATCATACCCGTTGGCCGACCTTGCGCACCCATCTTATCCGAGCAGTACCTCTTCGTCAAATACACCCAGAAACAACGCAACCAACACTAGTCGCTATAACTCTACACAAGAGCTTTCTGGAAGACCTCCGTTGGATCAGTCTGTTTTCAACGACGTCGAAGCGGAATCGGGCATTCTTCAACAGCCCGCCACGGAAAACGACATACCATACCATGTTTTCTCGAAAGCGCAGAAATGGAACATCGTCTACCTTGTATCTTTGGCCGGCTCATTTTCTCCCTTGTCCTCAAACATCTACTTCCCAGCGATCAACACCATATCGTCCGACTTGGGTGTCAACTCGTCGCTTGTTGCTTTGACCATTACCGTGTACATGATCGTTCAAGGCATCGCGCCGCCGTTGTTCGGTGCGGTATCAGACACAAGCGGCCGCCGTATCACGTTTGTAGTTCTTCTGGTCGTATATACTGCAGCAAACTTGGGCCTGAGCTTCACGGCAAATTACCCAATGCTGCTTGCTCTGCGAGGCCTTCAGGCGGCGGGCTCTGCTGCGACTATTAGCATCAGCACAGGCGTCATCGCCGACATGGCTCTCCCGAGCGAACGGGGAAGTTTCATCGGAACCAATGCTGGTATTAGGTACGTTTGGGAAGTGGTCCTTGGTTCAGTCATTCACCATATCATAGAATGATAGGTCAGGCGATCGGGCCTGTCATTGGCGGCGTTCTCAACAGCGCTTGGGGATTTAGGAGCATTTTCTGGATGCTGTTCGCGTTCGCTCTCTTGGTTTTGATCTTGCTGTTGATTTTTCTGCCAGAGACTCAGCGGAAAATAGCTGGAAACGGAAGTATCCCCCTCACAGGCTTTCATAAACCTTGGATTTACCTCGTCTGGCCTCCCAAGGAATGGGCCACCTCTACGAAGTCAGAACGACCACAAGTGACACCCTTCTCACTCGGCAAGATACTTGTTCCCCTAAAGTATGTCTTCGAAAAGGATATTTTCGTCCTGTTATCCTGGGGAGCTTTGGTTTATACGCTGTGGAGCATGGTCACTTCTTCCACCACGACAGTACTATTGCGGACATTTCCAAGCCTAAACCAGTGGCAAGTCGGACTCTGCTTTCTCCCTAACGGCGTCGGATGCGTTCTAGGGTCAGTCACTACCGGAAGGCTTTTGGACCGAACTTTCAAGCAAGTCGAAGCCCAATACAAGAAGCAACACGGATTGGAAGCCCTGGACCTCAAAAGCGCCCATAACTTTCCGTTTGAGCGCGCGCGCCTCCCGCTGATGCCGTATTTCAGTGTAGCGTTTATCGTCTCGATGGCGCTCTATGGCCCTAGCTATGAGCTCAACGACCTGCGCAGATACTTTGCCGCCAATCTTGTCGCGTCTTTGGGACTACAGTTCATGATCGCATTCACAGCTACAGCCATTTTGAGCATCAACTCCACCATGCTGGTTGACGCGTTTCCAGAATCCTCAGCAGGCGCTACTGCCACGAACAATCTCTGTCGCTGTCTTATTGGGGCTGTTGGAGTGAGCGTGATCCAGCCTCTGATCCACGCGGTAAAGATTCGGAACGCGTTTCTGATTCTGACGGGGGTTGTTGTGTTATTCTCGCCGCTTATTTGGGTTCAGTGGAAGTTCTGCCCAAAATGGAGATTGGAGAGAGAGCGGAAGGCGGCCGAGAGGCTGGTGCAATGAAGAAAAGTCCTGCTTCGACAAGATTATCTGAGTGGATTTCAAGACGCTGCTCCAACCGTGGCAACCATTTCTAAAATATACGTTCAGTACGGTCGTATAGAAGAGGGATTAGAATAGAATTCGGAAATTCTCTTTGAATTATGCAGCAAGCTAATCATTGAAAATAGCGTGTGAGTGAGCCAGTAGTACTCGGCCCACTGAGATACTTCCCAGATACTGCGAAGTATGCTGAGCAGCCTGGTCCAGAATCCCTCCAATCAAACACGCAATTAGAAGTATCCTGAGCAGCTCGACAAGTCCTCGGCGACCTAAAGGGATCAGACCATGTCCTCTTAGATGTAGACCTCACCAACTAGAGAAGCTGATGATCGGATGCACGAATACTACCCCCCAGATTCAGCCAAAACAGAGAGCTTGGACAAGGCTTAGACAGCGACGGTCGAGCCATGAGCCGTCGGCATGTCACTTTCCTCCATCAAGCGCTCTCTAGCCAGATGATAGTCTTCTGGCTACATCTGCCCAGAGAGGCGGCTATCGGCCCGGAATCCTCGGGTAAGCTTTGTTCACGGCCAAGCCACGCATGACGAGGGCGGAATGTAGAGATGACCTGATCTGGGTCGATAATGATTCTAGACCCTCGATATTATCATCTGAGTGCCGCGTTATCTGATTCTTGATGGAAGGCAGACCACTATAAGCAAGTAGCAAACGATGCCCCTTCTCAGGGCATTGCCAGCAAAGTAGTCTGATACTGCGAGACCATGTATCTCTTAACAATCCTAGACTCGCTTCCAAACAGCAAGCAGCGATGACGAGTAACCGCGAGATTCCAAATACTGAACGACATTATTTTCTTGAGAATATCTGCTCAATCGAAGATGACTCAGAAGTGCACAATGCATTCCGTTAGCGAAGTTCAGATGACACAGATATTACAGGGCTACCGAACTGGGTGGTAATCGCGCATAGCCTCCATCATCAAACCTGGGAGGTTTGTAATCACAAAGAGGCGAGAAATCAGGTGAGAAATTAACGCCCGCGGAGAACGGTTGTGGTTTTTGGCGGAGAGCAGGGATATCCGCGGAGATGCATCCAGTGCACCGCGTTAGGTGCCAGCGCATTTCGCCGACAGCGCCGACGCTGAATGGAAATTCACGGTGCGAGCGGTGCGGGTGAAATTGAGTAATGGATACGATTTAATTGGCCTTCGGAATTGAATACGAATGTGCGACATGGCGTCAGACCATCCTTAAGCGTCTATTTCCTCGGAGATGTCGCGTCATGACGACGTGCTTCCATTTCGGGCAATGTTTCTGAGAAAACATAAGCGGAGAGATGAAGGTTCATGTAATTTTGCAATGCCCATACTGCGATTATATAAAAGTGCTTTGCCGATTCCATTCACTGGACTACTCGACACTCGAGTTAACAATAGAGACGATCACCTTACCGCCTAACCCCCTTACCGAACATCACGCGACCTTCAAGATGGCAGTCGATATACCGAAATTCCCTTTTCAACGAGCATCAGACCTAGATCCTCCGGCAGAGTACGCTCGACTCCGGGCTACGGCGCCGGTCTCAAGAGTGCAGCTGTTTGACGGAAGCTTGGCGTGGCTAGTGGTCAAATATCATGACGTGTGCCAGGTAGCGACGGATGAGAGACTTTCCAAGGTGGGCCTCACTGACTATATGATGTCTCTTCCTTAGCGGTGCTCATACTAAACAGGAGCGTAACCGAGAAGGGTTCCCCGAACTCAGTGCTGGTGGTAAGGCTGCTGCAAGAAACAAACCCACGTTCGTGGACATGGATGCACCGGCACATATGAATCAGCGGTAAATATCCAAGATGAAAAGATATATCCGGGAGTAGGCACTGACACGACTTAGCGACATGGTCGAGCCACTTTTTGTCAAGGAGCACGTCCAGCAAATGAGGCCATACATCCAAAAGACTGTCGACGACCTCCTCAGTGAAATGATCCAAAACGGATGCGATGAGCCCGTCGATCTCGTGGAGAAGTTTGCACTCCCTGTTCCATCATATGTATGCTGATCCATATGTCAATGGAGAAATACTGCTGACCTTGTATGAAGATCATCTACACCATTCTTGGCGTCCCTTTCGAGGACCTTGAGTACCTCACTCAGCAAAACGCAATCCGAAGCAACGGTAGCGGAACAGCACAAGAAGCTGCATCTGCGAATCAGTGAGAATCCCCATCTTAAGGTCATGGCACAGACTGACAGAGTGTGCAGAGAGCTTCTCAACTATCTCGCCAACCTCGTCGACAAGCGTCTCGAAGAGCCCAAGGATGATTTGATCAGCAAACTCGTCACTGAGCAGCTTGCGAAAGGCCACATTGAAAAGTCCGACGCCGTTCAGATTGCCTTTCTGCTTCTCGTAGCGGGTAACGCCACCATGGTCAGCATGATCGCTCTGGTAAAACAATCCCTGCTCGACTACAGCTTGAGATGACCAGAGAAATTAATCATTCACAGGGGGTCGTCACACTCATGCAGAATCCGACTCAATTGGAAGAGCTCAAGTCTGATTCATCGCTTGTTCCAAGCTTTGTCGAGGAGCTGTGCCGATTCCACACCGGCTCGGCGCTCGCGATGAAGAGAGTTGCCAAAGAGGACATTGAGCTCGGAGGAAAGGTGGCTACCAACTCCAAACAAGAAGCAATCTGGTTGCTAACGTGGCGCAGACCATCCGCGCTGGGGAAGGTATCATTGCCTCGAACCAGTCCGCCAACCGGGACGAAGACGTCTTCCCAGATGCCGACGTGTTTAACCTCCACAGAGACAACGGACAACACGATCCTCTTGGCTTTGGTTTTGGCCCACATCGCTGCGTCGCGGAGCCACTGGCCAAGGCAGAGCTAGAGATTGTCTTTGGTGAGATGCCTTGATAGGGAAAATTGAAACCGTTGCTAACTAAGTGGTAGAAACCCTCTTCAAGAGACTTCCAGATCTCCGGGTTGCAGTTCCTCTTAACGAGGTCACGTTTTCGCCGCGTCACAAAGACGTGGGTATTTCGAAGTTGCCGGTTGTTTGGTAGGCAAGAGACGAGGATGGGTGGGACGAACGTGACATTGCAGGACTGAAGCAACATCCCCACTCCACCAAAGTAGCAGATTGCACATAAAGTTGCATTTGATATTGGGCAAGACGCCTTGGAAATGTAAACCTTTGCTACATCCTGAGCGAGGATCAATGCTTGAGACACTGGGATGCAGCCTGGGGTGTGGGAAGCAAACGACTCGATCAACTTTGTTCAATTTGTTAGCATAGTAAAAAAATCGCGTCGTGATAGTAGCAGCCGCGCTCCAGAGCCCGCCGCACTCCTAGTAGTATAAAAATCGCAGAAATACGAACAGCGATAACTATTTGCAAAGGTCATCCCAAAAACCCACTCATTTCACTCAATCATGCTCATGCTTCAACTGAAACTCAGCCGGTCCATACTGGCCAAATATATGTGTACTTTGCCTGGCATTGTTTAGGGTAGGAGGGTGCACTGTGGTGAAGCAATTTCCACTTGGGTGTAGACTTCAATGCCGTCTTGGATCCGACATCCTTTTGCCATTTAATACCATTTTTATACTTTTAATTCGTTACCTAGAATGTGTGTACTTGAGATCGTGTCAAGGACTGTTTTTGATGCACCATCGTGATGACTGCACCTCTCAATTCCTGTGGCTGGCGACAAAGACCAATCTTGTTACACCAGCGACAAATATGACGTACAAAAGCTGAAATACTTCGGGGTGATTACTGAGCAAAGGAGGGGTCGCAGTCTGGCGGTGTGCCTCTTTCGCTGCTGTGGCTTACTCGCAAATGAGACAGATGTGCCTCAATCGTGAATGTGAGATTGACCGCCGTGAATCTGAGACCAGGCTTTTGCACACCGGAAGCGCTGTATTTGCTGTGAAAATAGGGCCCTGGCGTGAATTTCAGGGTTACAAGCTACTGTGCCGACGTCCCGGAACCCGACATGCCGACTCGACGCCCGCTTACGCTTCACCAGGACAAAGCGATGCCCAGGACAGTTAACCCCTCTCAACAATTCCTGCACAACCAACACCAACTTGGATTCGAGCCTGTGATGGCTTGAGCTATTGATTGACTATTGTTATAATTATCATTATTTAACACTTAGTTTCGCCACCTGCCTCTCGACACAATCCTCAACCGTCATTCCCATCTCACTACCAACCCCACATCACCACAAACCATGGCCGACATCAAGGAACCCACCAAAACGTACCGCGGCAACTGCCATTGCGGTGCGTTCGTGTACGAAGTCGACGTGCCGGAAATCAAGAGCACCAGCGAATGCAACTGCAGCATCTGCACCAAAAAGGGCTACCTCGGGCTCTACCCTCTCGGCCGCGACAGCTTCAGGGTCGTCAAGGGCGCCGTCGAGGACCTCACGAACTATACATTCGCTGAGGGGACCTTTCACCACAAGTTCTGTCCCACCTGTGCCACGCCTCTGATGATCACCATACCCAGCGCGCCGCCTGATAACTGTCTTGGCATCAACATCCACTCCATCCAGGGCGTGAACACGTGGGCGCTGGAGCGTGAGTAGTGAGTATCACCAGATCTTCCTGGATTGACCTGCACCGTGCTAATTGAATCTCCATCAGCATCGACTACGCTTCGAAGGGCTGCAAGTACGAGGTTCCAGCCTACACAGGCCGTCTTCCCGCCGAGGAGGTCGAAGGAGGCAAGATCTACACCGGAAACTGTCACTGCGGCGCCGTACAGGTGGCTTTGGCTAGTCCACTCCTCGACGAGACCTTCAAGGACATGGTCGGCGAGTGCAACTGCAGTATCTGCGAGAGGGTAAGACTACAATGTGTCAAGTTTCAGAGAAACGCTGACATTATAGAATGCCTACATCTGGGTCTGGCCTCGCCGTGAACTGGTCGCGCTACACGGCGACCCGGACGACATTGGCCGCTATTACTGCGCCTCCAAACTGATTGGCAAGACATTCTGCAAGAAATGCGGCGTGCAGATGACAAACGAGCCGGCTTCCCGGTCGGACGAAGAAATCGCCGCCATGTCGGAGCAGCAGCGAAAGACGTGGGACATGGTCAGCCCGATGCACCCCGTGAACCTCCGCGTTCTGAATGGCATCGACCTGAAGGACTTTAAGGGCAAGATTCTGCACATGGAGGGAGCCAATGCGCCTCCTTTCTACGAGAACCCGTAGGGGATGGATATGAAAGGGCGTTTAAGCGATGACTTGGTGCATGGTTGACGGTGGACTTGAGTGTGATGCTTTGGACGGGTGTAGGTGCACAAAAATGTGGACAGAACAGAGATGGGAATTGACTTTGGTGGGAGTTGTCCATTGAGCATCAAAACGGGTTGTGTTTGAAACTGACGCACATCGAATGTTTTGTTTCGTTTTCGCTTTGTGCCCGGTACCTATAAAATGGTGATGGTATAGTCGTCGCGTTTGATCTACTTGGTGATCATAAAAGCGCAAGCGGATTGCTATTTCTAGCACGGCGCACGACAGCTCTCTATATCCCAGTAAATGGCACCGCTGGATCGGAGCCAAAGGAGGCAGTTAATGTGCCAGGGTGTCGGGTCTAGTAATGTTACCGAACTTTCGCAGCCGGGGCTCACATCTCGGCGACGACGACAAAGCTGAACAACGACGGGAACGCAGCACTATTTAGGCAGATCCGATGCAGAATCCATCCTTGCTGCGACGCTGTGGGAAAAGATTTTAAGCGGGTGGGACAAAGAGATTCGTCTCCCATGGCCTGATTTACCAAGTTCAAGTAGGGTAAAAAACTCCGCGACTGTGTTTCCAGGTTCATCTCGAAAAAGGCACGAGGCCTACGTAACCATCCTGTCTCAGGTGCCAGGGGGCCGGGACCACATGGAGATCCCAGAACGAACGCGGTCGCGAATCGTTCCAGCGTCTGGCTAGGCGAAATTGCCATCTGCTAGGCAAAACACCGTCCACCAATTGCAGCCAAAGCGATGCCGGGGTGCGCGACTATCGTGGCCCATCTACTCGTCAATCCCTCCGAAATGAACATCTCAGCCGCCAGGGGGAGGTAGAAAAGGCCGGAAACGATCCACGCCCCCACAGCGCGGCACTTCCAGGACCAGCTAGGCTCTGAAATAGTTTCCCGAGAGGACAGGGGAGGGGGACAGTTTATTCGGAGCCGCTAACGGGTTTCATCGCCGCTCGCTGAAACCTCATCTGAACAGAGAGTCGGGCAGACTGCGGAAGAGGCATTGACGGGGCACGCAAACGGCCAATGACCAAGACGAGATTTACAACTTGGGGGAATGGTCCTGTTTCCTGGCATTTCAATGTCCGGGCCAAGCCTGCTGTGGCAAGCATCCCAAGCGACCTCGCGGCTCCACACGCCCTGAAACTGTTTCGCCAACGTGGACTGACAAGGCCGGGTCAGCATTATCGTCGGGTCTTTGGGCGTTGCGATAGGTCGTTCTACACCTAGACAGGGGGAAGGGCCGTTATGGGGATCGTGAGCGCCTTGCACTTGGTCCGTAGGGAATAGTCTGCCGTCAACTCCGTCGAGGCATATATAAGCACTTGCCGCACCTCAACTTGGTGATGCGTCAGTCTTGAGTCTTTTGTGTCTTGACCAACCAGCTAAGGGCTTGCCTTCTTTCTTTCTTTTTTCCTTCAGCAGCACTGGGTGCCGTTCTTTTCGCTTCACTCCACCTTCATTCATTCCACGACTGGATTTCGTGACCCCTTCCTTCGTTGCCTCGTGCCTTTTATTCCTTCCTTTGAAAGACCCAGTTTCTCTACTTTCCCTGCTTCTTCATTATGAACTTCAAGTCCCTCGCTCTCGGGAGTGCTCTGGTACTCCCCAGCCTGATCCAGGCTGCGTCGGTTTCCTACGTCGACCCCAACACCAGCATCACGTTCCAGAAGTTTACCGACACGGCTTCCAGCTTCAGCTTCGGCATTGCCCTGCCCTCGGACCCTGCCACCGACTTTATCGGTCAAATCTCGGCCCCCATCACCGATGGATACGCTGCCCTGTCGCTCACCACCTCGATGGCCAAGAGCTTGCTCATCGTTGCATGGCCCAACGGCGAGTCGGTTGTCTCTTCGCTGCGCCAGGCCACCGGCTACGCGAACCCAGACGTTCTCGACGACGACACCGTTTCCTTGAAGACCATTGCGTCGGGAACCTCGGCCAATGACACGGCCTTCACTTACACCTTCCTCTGCGAGGGCTGCATCAAGGGTGACTCGACCACCTTTGCCGCCACCGACGACTCACCTGCCATCGGCTGGGCCCTCAGCACCACGGCTCTTGACGACCCCTCTGCTGCCGACGGCGCACTGAACTACCACTCTGCTGGCTTTGGTGGTTTCGCCATCGATCTCGCTTCTGCCAAGTCTGCCGACTACGCCACCTGGGCGGCTCTGGCCTCCGACGACACCTCCGGAACAACCCCCGACACCGGCAGCGGGAGCGGCTCGACTCCCACGAACATCACCACGACCATCTCCAACGTGACGTATGACTACATCGTCGCCGGAGCCGGAGCCGCCGGCCTCATCGTCGCCGAGCGCCTCGCCGAATCCAACGCCTCCGTCCTCCTCCTCGAGCGCGGCAAGGCCTCCCTGTTCTCCAGCGGCGGCCAGGCCGTCATGGAATGGAACGACACCGTTACCCAGTACGATACTCCCGCCATGGGCTACTACCTGTCCACGGCCGCCGACACCAGCGAGTACTGCACCGACACGGCCAGCCAGGCGGGTTGCATCTTGGGCGGCTCCACCTCCATCAACGCCATGATGTTCGTTAAGCCCCAGAGCTCCGACTTTGACCGTAAGTGGCCGACGGGCTGGAAGTGGGCCGACGGCGTCAAGGATGCGGCCAGCAGGCTGTATGAGCGTACGCCTGGAACGACGACGCCCAGCAAGAATGGCGAGTTGTACGACCAGGGCGCGTGGAATGTGGTCAGCAAGTGGCTCGACGGCAATGGCTTCAGCGAAGTGGACGCCATTGATCAGCCCGAGGAGAAGCGAAAGATCTACTCGCATCCTCCCACCATGGTGAGTTGGTCCGATTTTCCTAAGCGCAACATCAGCTAACATATTACAGATCTCCAACGGCCTCCGCGCAGGCCCTGTCCGCGACTATCTCCCTCTGGCCCAAGCCCTGCCCAAGTTTGATCTCAAGCTCAACGCTAAGATGCTCCGCGTGGTGCGCAACGGCAGCAGCATCAGCGGCGTCGAGGTGGAAACCGGCGTGGCCACGCGCCAGATCATCAAGCTCAACGCCAAGGGAGCCGTCATCCTCGCTTCCGGCGCTCTGTCCACGCCTCGCATTCTCTTCAACAGCGGCATCGGCCCTGCTGAGCAGATCAGGACTGTTTCCAACGGATCCACGCAAATCACGCTCCCGGCGTCGTCGGACTGGATCGATCTCCCTGTTGGTCAGAACCTGCAAGATCACCCCATCTTCACTGTGGAGCTCAAGACCAAGGAGTCTCTGTCTTCTCTTGCTAGCACTGCCTTCACTGCGCCGAATGACACCAACGTGGATCTATTTGCTCAGGGATCTGGCCTTCTCGCTCAATCTGGCCAGCGTCTGACCTTCTGGACCAGCGTCAGTAACACCACCGACGGTGTTGAGAGGTACATCCAGGGTACCTGCAACTCGCCCTCCAACGACACTGTCCGCATCAAGGTCTACCTTACCCACGGCCTGTCCTCAACCGGTGCCCTGGGCATCACCAGCGCTGGAGCTACCAAGATTACCAAGGAGCCCTACCTCAACACCAGCGCCGACAAGGAGGCCATCCTGTCCTTCATGAGACAGCTCATCTCGTACGCTTCCAAGTCGGACAGCACCCTGACCATCGCCAGCAACACCACGGCCGAGAGCCTGATTGCTTCGTACGTCACCGGCTCCCACTTTGTCGGCACGGCGCGAATGGGCACCAGCCAGGACGGAAACAGCGTCGTCGACGTCAACACCAAGGTCTGGGGCACCGACAACCTCTTTGTCGTCGACGCCAGCATCCACCCTGATCTTCCTACTGGAAACACTCAGGCCATAGTCATGGTTGCCGCTGAGCATGCTGCGCAGAAGATCCTCAAGCGGGATCAGGCTAGCAGCACTACGCCCACCACTACCACGACTCCTTCTGCCGTCACGACCGCTTCCAGCGTTGCGACACCCGCTACTTCCACCAAGGCTGCTAGCTCCAAGTGCAGACTGACCCGGCGAAGACGCCGCATGTTTGCGTAAGCAACGGAATGTATTATAGATGTGTTACTGGAGGATATACCAGAAGATTTGTTGAGAACTTAGATTATGTACAAAAGAAAGAAGAGTATAGCCCTTACTTCAACTGCGATGAACGTGACATCTGTATGATGGTTTAAGCTTGCAATAATTAAGCTTGCTGTATACTAAACTGTGCAGTACCTATCCAACTAAAGCATCGATTATCTCACTTCCGGTCACCTCTTCGCTTGATACTCAAAATCACCACGGCAACTCGGTCCCGTTGTATAGGAGAAACTTCCCACTGTCTTCTGGCCTCAAACCCTTGACGATTTCAATAACCCCCTTCGCACTGGCCTCCACTTCAACCACAGCCTTCGGTCCACCCCTGACTGTCTTGACATGACCCGGGTCAATCGCAACAACAATCGCCTCCGACTTCAGCTGTTTCGCCTGATGAACAGTGAGCATGTTCAACGCCGTTTTGCTAATGCTGTAAGGAGTGAACTCCGCCGCAATCCTCCCCTCGCTAAGCATTGTCAGACTTCCGGCACCAGAGGTAACGTTCGCCACCACAGCACCAGGTGCAAGGTGCGGGATCAATGCCTGAGTGACGAGAGCCGGGCCAACCGCGTTCGACATAAAATGTTCAATGAGAGATTCTGCAGTGAGATTGCGGCTTGTTTGCCCCTGGAATGCAGGATGGCGGCGTACTGGATAACCGCATTGACAGAAAATCCTGACTCGAGAGCTTCGGTCAGACGTCCAACAAGCCCAGAGATGGAGGCAGGCTTGGAAATATCGCATTCAACGATATGGACTGTGCCGTTGCTGTTGGTCTTGATCTCCCTAAGGGATAAAATGTCTACCCCAAGGTCACGGACAATAGCCACAACGGTATTAGAAGGACTAGCTGCGAGCTGAAGGACTAGCTGCGAGCTGAAGTACAGTCTCTAGACCGATCCCAGTACGTGTGCCGGTGACAACGAAAACAGCCATTTTCGAGTGAATTGAAGCTGTATGGGAGGGGAGATTTATGTGGAGGAGTCTATCTCAGTGCGAGGTATTTTGTTTGATGTCTGAAAAGTTCAGAATGTGGTCGAGGGCTCTCCTTGACTTTATACAGGAAGGCACGCGGTGAAGTTTGTCCGAGCTGACGACCCTAAATGCATCTTGCTGAGAGTCATGGGGTCTTAGCAACCATCATAGAGAAACGGTCTTACCACTAGGTCTACTTTGGAACTTTTGAGTTCCAAGATGTCATTGAATGGCTTCAAGGCTGTCTCATCTGATTGGGGATTGAACTTGAGATGACGCGAATTTGTAAACGCAGGCGGCCCGGCGGCCCGAATGCGCCGATATATCAGCATTACTGCTTCTATCATCTTCTTTCACGTTCTGTATTACCAAGCAACTGCTTAGTAGACTTGCGATTGTTAATAGAGGTTTTCGTCTGGCCGGCATTTGGGAGGTGACGCGACACCATGATTGCGGGTCAGGATGGAGAAAGACTGTAGAAACTCAAGAACCTCATTGTCATCGATATCTAATTACCCAAGTCCGTAACCAGTCTCTATTGATACCCAACCTTATGTAGTGGAGAAAAATAACCTACTGCAGTCCCTCCGATCAGATTTGTAATTTATTTAACTAACAATAATCGCAGACTTCTCTTCTCCAGTTTGCCTAGGTTTGTATATCCCCCATCCAGTTCATAAATTCGAACGACTTCCAGACCATTTTGACCCCCATATCTCCATCCAGCTCTTCAAACAGCTTGATGACGCTCTCGCGTGGTCTCCAAGCCCCGACTTGCCACTCCACCAGACCCTCAGCGTCATTCTTCCCTGGAACATACCTCAGCCCCCATCTGTGACCGCCGTACTCAGCATCATAGGGTGTCTCATCTCCATACTCGGCTAATCTGTCTTCTGACGGGTTCCAAGATAGGTGTGTGAATAACTCTGCCTCTTCTAGGACAGGGATGCCTTTTACTGCTGTAGCAAAGGCTTCCAGGAGGGGCTCTATCCTTTGTGCTAGCGGTTCTGTTCGGAACATATCTGGCAAGTAGACGTCACCCTCGTCCCAATTCTCGTCCCACTCCTCGTCCAAATTGGTGTCGTCCTCGTTTGGACTGGTAGGGGGATAGTGCTTGTCGTTTACTTCAAAGCCTTCTGGATTGGGATCCTCGCCGCGGGGCCCGACGAAGTACCAGCGTCCATCTGGTTGACAGGGATGAAACTCGATGCGTAGACGCCTCATTCTTGACCACTGCACCGGAGCCTTGAAGAAATCAGGCGTCAAAAACGCGCGAAGATCAAACTCCTCAAAATGAGACGCTAGAGTGCGCAGCCCGATTGAGACAGGATCTTCGTCGGCAGGGAACACGAGATTTGGCATTACAATGCTTTGGTCGTCACGGAAGGCGTAGCGAGGTCTCCAGAACCGGAGCCTTGCTTTTCGTACTGACAAGGGCATCTGGTTGTGCAATTCGTCTACTGCTCTCCCGAATTCGTGGCGCGAGTCTCGCCACGGGCCCTCCCACTCACGCGAGTAGCGGCGTAGTTCAGGCGACTCGAAAGCGACCGGGGCTCGCTCCCACAGCCACTTGCAGTCGAGCTCTTCCAGGGCTGGGAGTCGGGCAAGAAGCTCTGGTAGCACTCGCAGCGACACTGGACGAGTTCGGTCGAAGGTGAGGTCGTAAGTGATGTCAGGATCGATCTGGAGCTTGGTGACGCGCGACAGTACAGGCAACCCAGCTACATCGTCAAGACAGAGACGGCGCGAGTGAAAGAGGCGATGCCAACAATCGGGGTAAACATCGTAGGATTGTAGCCCAACGCTGATTCCGAGACCCATACCATCTTCATGAAACTCCGGTCCGTTTCCTTCACTATTCGAATCCTCACAGGCTTTCAAGGCGTTGAAGAGGGCATGAATCTGGGCGGAGAAATGCGCGTTGATGGGTTTGAACTCTTCTGGCGTTTCGCGACACAGCAGAGGAGACTCTTGCGGGTTTATCATTAAGGGCATCTTTATATCGTAGGAGTAATATCTCAGTGGCCTGTGTTTTGTGTGCTTTTTGAGTTCATCCAAAATTTGCGTCTCACGATCTGGCAAGGACTGGCCTGAATACAACTCGAGGGGATTGGATGGATTGTGGGTGTAATAGAGCACTGGGGGCCTGTGTTTTGCGACAGGCTTGTTCTGGGAAGAAACAATCAAGTCTTCTGGTCTTGAGTCGGACGAAGCCATGGCGGGAAACAGCTGCGATAAGATAGATTTTAGTGTTGTGGTGTAAAAAGGATGGTGGGATCCTCCAGGAACACAGAGCTGGGTTGTTTTTTCTGAACCTGAGGGTCAGCTGACTCAATTATCCCGAATACGGCCTCCTGCCAAGAGCTTCCCTGCATGCCTCCATCTCATTAGCTTATTCTCCCTTGTCTTAATCCTCGCTAGTCCTTCCTTTCTAATCTTTATCGCCTGTGGGCCTGGGACTACACACATAGCGTCAGACTCCGGGCAACCAGACCGTGTCCTCGCGTTTTAGATGAGTTTCAGCGGTCGAGCCTAGGAAGAGCGAACCGCATTATCAAGATGCCCGGCGTGTTGAGCAGAAAATACGGATAACCGGCCATGTTTAGTCCAAGAGCTGCTAGAGAAGAGCATTAGTATACAGCTAGATGAAGAAAACCAGTCCCTTTCCTCAGCCACCCGGAGCAATCAATTCACTCAGTTATAGAGGCTTCATGAAGGAGCTAAATGGAGACTGGATGGAGTAGTTATGCTCATGGTTCATGGTAGCTGACCGTTCTTCAGCAGCTAAGCGCAGGAGTACCATGTTCAGCGTTACAGTAAATCATGATTCCACTATTTTCCATACCTCAAAAGGTTCTCGAGTTCTGCAAAGGGAACAATCAATTTTTGGAACGCGAGCGTGAACTAGATGGAGGGAGTGTAGATGTTGCCTTGGCAGATCGCAAACCTGAGGCATCAGCTGGAAAAAGCCGCTCGTCTGACCGGACTCCAAATTAAATATTTTTAATCAACTCTCCATTGCCCACCACCAGCCTGCTTTACGACCACTCTCAAATTTACTTCATCAAGTTTCTTCCAGAACAGGTACATTCATTCTCAGTCATGGCTCATCGTTGTTCTTTTCTCAGAGGTGCAAGCCACTTCACTACAAAATCGTCAGCCCGCTCTCCTACTGTTGGCTCCAGGTTCTTGAGGCCAGCGGGACGATTCCACAGCTCATCACATAGCCCTCTCCCGAAAGCCGCATGCCCTAAATCTCTCTATTCCATGCCCGCAGAATGGGAGCGACACGCCCGGACAATTACCGTGTGGCCCGACCCAAGTTCATTGCCTGAACATGATGTCCTTGCGTCAGCGCGCTTGGAAATCTCGGCCATTGCGAACGCGATCGCCCAATTCGAGCCCGTCACCATGTACACGCGGCCTGAACACGTGGGCCTGGCACAGAATACTGTCTCCCGGGAGGTCACGGTTGTTGGCCTCGAGGCATGTCATCTCTGGGTTCGCGACACTGGGCCAATATTTGTTAAGAAGATCGACAACGGAGAGACTACGGCGCTGGGTCTGAACTTCAACTACTGGGGTGGCAAGCTTCCCCGAGACGGAGACGAAAACGTTGCGGAAAACATCGTCTCAGAAACACATCACTCCCACGTCGTTGCACCGTTCCAGGGCGAAGGAGGCGCGATTGAGGTAGACGGCGAAGGGACCTTGCTGGCAACCGAAAGCTCGATTATCAACACCAACCGAAACCCCGGGATAAGTAAACAGCAACTTGAAGAATACTTCAATCTTGTGCTGGGAGTCACGAAAACAATATGGCTTCCAGGACTCAAGGGCTATGACCTCACTGACTACCATATCGATGCCTTCGCGCGGTTCCTCGCCCCTGGTACTGTGTTGCTTGGAAAACCACCGGCCAACGCGCACGACTTGGTTCTCAAGGCATACAGAGAGGCTAATGATGTCCTCAGCCGGGAAACGGATAGCCGGGGAAGACGGCTTCACGTTGTGGAAGTCATGGAACCTGATTTGACAAAAGTCCCGGGAGAGCATTTTGGCTTCACCATCGCTTCATACGTTAATTATCTTGTGGTAAACGAGGGGCTAATTGTGCCTCGGTTCAACGTTGGGGAAGCGGATGAGGAGGCACTAGACGTATTTCGAGGGCACTTCCCGGATCGAAAGATTGTCCAGGTTGACATCAACGCGCTGCCAAAAATGGGTGGTGGCATTCACTGTGCGACACAGCAGGTTGTAGCATAAGGATCAAAACTAGTCTGACGTTTTTCGTTCTTCGCTTTAACATACCTCTCTCATAAAGGCTTAAACATTCAGCTCACAGTCAAATCGATGGTACCACAACATGAGTCTGCTTACACTACACCTGAGCCACACCTGCTGTCAAGGCGTATCAATCTGCCTCACTCGAGGCACACAGCCTAGTCCGATATGATTGGTTCTTGAGAGCCTAAGTGTCACTCCGTCGCTTTTTTCCCCTCATCTCTTTTCTTCAACTCACATCTCACATCTCTGGGTCAAGAATGGATCCCATCAACGCGTTCCAGGTCGCCGCCGCCGTCATCGGCCTCGTCGACTTTGGCGCGCGGCTGCTGTCTGATAGTTACGAGATCTACCAAAGCGCATCAGGGCATACTGCCCGTGATGTCGAGCTCACAACCCTGTCGGATGACTTGTCAGAACTCAGCAAGCAGGTCCAAAGCCACCTCCAGGACGCGTCGCGTGTCCCGTCTGCATCAGAGTCTACCCTCCGAAGTCTTTCGGCGCGTTGCATCGAAGCGAGTATCAAATTGCAGGCCGCCATCAACGATCTGCAGGCTTGCAAGCACGGGACTAGAAAGATCAGCACCGCCGCAAACAGCTTCGCTTCGGCCCTCAAGGCTGTGTGGAAAAAAAGCGAGATTGAAGCGTTGAAGGAAGATTTGCTGGAAATTCGATCTCAAATGATACTTGCCTCGCTCGTCTCCGTCTGGTACAAAAAAACCTTCAAACCAACGCTTTCTATAACTGATCTTTTACTAGGGAAGAGACAGGGAAGGATGGGCAGAGGCATGGCGACCTAAAAGCTCGTCTCGACCAAATCTCCGAAAAGCTCGACCGTCAGGACAACAAAGGCCGCCTTTTCGCCAAGGAACTCACGGAGATGACGGTTGTCGATGACTCCAGCCATCTGAATCGGAAGAACGCCGAACTTGTGAAAATACTCTGGGGCATCGACTGGAAGTCATGGCTCGCGGTTCAAAGCGGTGGTCTCTTCGAGTATCCACAAACTGACAAGGCTAATGGCAACGATCTGCCAATAAGCTTAAAGATTCTCAACAGTCTTTCCTTTTCTGAAATGGATGCACGACAGGAGAGCATTCCTGAAGCATACAGAAGTACCTTCAAGTGGATCTTCCAGGATGAGCAATCGGATGCAGACGGGCAAACGATGGAGTGGCCAAGCTTCCCCAAATGGCTCCATACCAAGGACGACTCCGTGTACTGGATCACTGGGAAGCCAGGTTCAGGAAAATCAACCCTCATGAAGTTCGTCTTTGAGAATCCGCAGCTTGAGGAGAATCTCCAAGAGTACGCCGGAAGCCTGCCGCTCATGTTGGCTGGCTTCTTCTTTTGGAACCCAGGTTCTGAAATGGAAAAGTCCCAAGAAGGTCTCGTCCGGACTCTCCTTCATCAATGCTTGGAGAAGAGGCCAGACCTCATACCTATCGTCGCCCAAAAGCGATGGGCGCTGCTCAGTCTCCTGGGTAGCGACACAATTCCACCAGATTGGACATGGGGAGAGTTGAAAGAGTCATTTCATACCCTGTGCTCTTGCCACGGGAAGGAATTCTCTCTTGTCATATTCATCGATGGGCTCGACGAGTTTAGTGAGGCCGAAACATCATCAGGGACTTTGGTTGACTGGATCAAAGACATCGTTGCGCGACATCACGTCAAACTCTGCGTCTCAAGCCGTCCTTGGAACGTCTTCTCAGACGCCTTCTGCAAGGGCCCTTCGTTGACGATGCAGACTCTGACAAAAAGAGACATTGAGTATTTCGTCAAGGCCGAGTTTGAGACGAGCCCTGCGTTTCAGGATCTTCGAGATGTCTTTGGAGACGATGCTGTCTCACTTCTCAAGGAAATAACCGAGAAGGCCGATGGAGTTTTCCTTTGGGTTGGGTTGGTCGTCAAGTCTCTACTATCGATTCTCGTCGATACGCCATCGCTGCCCTATCTCTACGAGAAACTGGACGAGATACCAAATGACATCATTGGGATGTACACATCTATCTGGCGCTCTATTCCACCGGAGAGACTTGCCACTGCCTCTAAGATCTTCCAGCTCCGTAAGACGTCAATTTTGACACTGGAAGCTGAAGTTTGCTGGCTGGTGACAGAAGGCGTCTCAACCGCGGATGCAATTAAGGATCCAAAGGCACGGGAGGGGATCCAGAAAGTGATGAAGAGGGTTCTTGAAGGCCATACTCGTGGTATCTGCGAGCTATCACGCGGCAACATCCAATTCCTGCATCGCTCCGCTGCCGAGTGGATGCAAGAGAAGGCGATGTGGGCTGAGATTTGCAGTAAAGCACCCGATGACTTTGAAAGCAATTTGAGCTTGCTGGAGGCTACTGTACTGCACCCCCTAGCCAACAAGGATCATCTTTTTAGAAGCTACTCCTATTTTGCCGAGCTTTGTTTCTACCACCTTTCTGTGATGTTCTATCACGCATATAGCGCATATGCATCCCCTCTATGTCAATCTGACAGTTCCCGGAAGAAACGAATCGCTAGGGCCTTGGATGCAATGATTGGGATGGTACGTGAAGATTTCACGGAGTTGAGAAAAGATAATGTCTCTAATGGCGACCGAGTCGTGAATTCGACGCCTCAGAGTCTTACTGTATTCTCGACGCAAAGTTGGGTTGCAGTTGGGCCACCGAGTGGCTGGCTTGACTTGGAAATTTTCTTTGTCGGCTTGGCCGCATGGCAAGGACTGGTAGATTATGTGAAGCAGAAGGTGACACTCGACAATGGGCTCCTAGTTGCTAAACCAAACAGAGTATCCATTCTGGAGCAAGCCATCTTTCCGAACGTGGAGGCGCTCAGACATAGCAGATCCCCAGCTAACATACTCCTCGTTATGAGTGGGTTTCGAGAAGAAAGATTGGAAATCATCAAATTCATTCTTAAGATGAGCAAAACCCGATATCAAACATGGAACGGTTTGCCGATGTGGCACATGGTTGAGGACGCACTTGCGTCTCCTCGAATTTCAGAATATGACCAGGAGAAGTCGGAGTGGCTTAAAAAGGTGCTTGTTATACTGGAGGAACATGGCTATAGGAATAATAGTAATTCTGTTTTAGGACAAGGTGATAGGAAGAAGACAGGAGTCTGGCAGAGGTTTAAAGCGAAGTTGAAACCGGCCAAGGATGTTTGAGATTAGATAGCGTCACTTTAAGAGACTAAGTAGCTTTTGTTGGCTTGGACGGATCTTCTCTCACAATTCATCATAAAACGAGTGACACATAGAAAATTATACGGAGGGTTGTCCAAATGTGACGGAACAGGCTTTAGGTAGCGGATATTAATCCGTCCCAGACAAGAGGAACATCTGCCTTGTGTCAAATCCGCCGTCTCGAGGACGTACGGACAAGGCATCGGGTTATATCTACAGAGAATTTGACTTATAAAATCATTTTAGGTCCCCTTCAGCAACCTTAGAGCTACAAGCCACACGGATGAAGCTACTAGCCCGCTCTCACTTCACCCGCAGAAACACCACCAACATGGCGCTCCAGACAGAATTCACCCTCAACACGGGAGCCAATATCCCAGCTCTTGGCTTCGGAACTTGGCAAGCACCACCAGGCCAAGTCGAACAAGCTGTGGAAACTGCTCTTAGGAGCGGGTACCGCCACGTTGATTGCGCTGCGGTATACCGCAATGAAGCGGAAGTTGGCGAGGGCATCCGCAAGAGCGGAGTCGAAAGGTCGAAGATCTTCATCACGGGAAAGCTGTGGAACACGAAGCATGCGCCCGAGGATGTTGAAAAGGGCCTGGATAAGTCGTTGAAGGATCTGGGGACGGACTACCTTGACCTGTTTTTAATGCACTGGCCCGTGTAAGTTTCGATATTCAGAGCACTAAAGTGATAGCCCTAGCTGACGGAGTGCAGTGCCTTCAAATCTGGCGACAAATGGTTCCCAATCAACTCGGATGGCATCTTCGAGCTCGCAGGCATAGATCCCGCGACTACATACAGCGCCATGGAGAAGCTCCTCCAAACCGGCAAAGTGAGAGCCATTGGAGTGTCCAACTTCACCAAGAGCCGCATCGACGACCTCCTCAGCAAAACCAAAGTCGTCCCTGCCGTGAACCAGATCGAGGCACACCCGTACCTCCAGCAACCCGATCTATTTGAATACTGCAAGACGAAAGGAATTCAACTGACGGCGTATTCACCACTGGGTAACAACCAGAACGGAGAAGCCCGTACAGTCGACGATCCCCTCGTTGCTGAGCTAGGCAAGAAACTGGGTCTGGATATCGGGCAGGTTCTGTGCTCGTGGGGTATCCAACGCGGAACAGTCGTGCTTGCGAAGAGCGTGACGCAGAGCAGGATTGAGTCCAATTTCAGGGTCAAGGAGCTACCGCAGGACGCATTCGAACAGCTCAATGCTCTGGAACGGAACAAGCGATACCACTGGCAGACGCGCTGGGGTATGGACATTTTTCAAGAACTCAGCGAGGAGGAGGTGAAGCGTGCTGCGCGAGAGGCCGGTCCTGAAAACCTGGAAAAGTTTGGTAGATAGACATTTATGTGTAGAGTCAACGCTCGATGGCGATCAAAACTCCAGTTCTAGCAATGGTTCGTCTAGGCTATGGCGGACCAGATCATTGTCTCATCGATTTCCACCTGTGGCCAAAATGCCTGAAACCACATTAGCATCTTCTGAGCAGCAGTCTTTAAGACGTTGGCTCACCGAGGAGTCGAGGTCTAGCCAATCCGCAGTCTGCCACTCGTCAAGCAGACGAGGATCATAGACAAGCGTTGAATCAGTGTCTTGGTACACTTGTCCAATATCCTCAGGCAACGTACTACCTGCATCTATCGTCATCTGATTCTCTGGCCCAGGCTGACCAAGTGTCTGTGGCGGCCCCTCGAGCTCAGGATCGATGACGGTAGCGGGCAGACGCGTGGACGGGACTTTGGCCGCCGTTCGAAACTCTTCCAGAATAACAGCGTACCTTCGACTAGGAGAATTCGAAGCAGTAGCGCGAGCGAGATGACTCTGACACCTTTCAGCCAACTCCGTAAGCTTGGCCCTATTTTGCTGTCCGATCTGCCTCCCTGCTCGCCGTTGCTGAATCTCCCAGACATGCGTGACGATGAGTGCGCAGAAGGCCACGTAGTGCGTCCACCAGAAGGCATGGAAGATGGGACCCTCCTGGGCCATGTAGTCGACGGTTTCCAGAACAGCCTGTGCCGCCCCCATGCACTCGGTTATTTGGGCTTCGTACGTCACCGTGGACGTGCCTAGGAGAAACAGCCGGTTGGCGTGCATGATCGCGTGTGAGTGAGCCAGCTTGAGAACGGTCGCTTGTCTTCGATAACTGGTGATGAGCATTGATGGTCGAATTGATCCCAGGTGCAACGGCAAGCTTGCGTGCCAGTCGTGGATGCGCTGGTTCAACTTGTGGGCCGCAGCTACACGCTCTTGGTTGGTGATGTCTCGGAGGGTGTAGACTTCTCGCGAGACGGAACCAATGATTTCAGCAATTCTAGAACAAGATTCAAATCAGCATGTGACCTTGACCGAAATGTTGAACCAGGAGGAGTCTCACCTAGCGTGAAATATCAACGCATCAACATGACAATCATCGGGGTTCTCAACACCAGGCCCCAGGGCCGTCATATCCTCGTCGTTGACACGATCAGGAAACTCCTGGTCAATGTCGTCATCGTGAAAGTGTCGCGGCCGCCCAAAAACGACACCCAGGTAGTTATCAAGCACATACGCTGTCCAGAAGGTGCGGATGCTGCACTGGGCATGGATGTAGTCAGTGCGCGAAACCTGCCGTCTCTTATTGGCTCTGCGATGTAGACCAAGGGCAGAAATGAGCTGCAGAGCGTTGCCAAAGACGTACCAGCTCCGGTTGAAGCGTGAGGTTGTCAGTAGATACAGAGTGTGGACTATCCTCGCCTGTGCCGACTCCAGCTTGGGATATCCCGTCTCTTCGTCAGCCAGGCGCGTCGACACGGCAAAGAGCACATCGCTCGCTCGGACGGCTTGAGCTTCGCCGTCGGCTGACAAGAAACCTTTAGACTTTTCTTGGTGCAAAGTGGCGACTGCAAGCGCGACAAGAACGATGGAAGCTTTCGCCCGGCCCACCTCGTGCCATATCGGTCGGTTCTCCTCGACGTTCTTCTCGATAACGCCAAGCCAAGCTTCCAGCGTTGGGCGATGGAATAAGCGATAAGTTGCGACGCAAACGTCAAAGTAGAGGGCGAGGAGGTTCCGTCCGTCGCTCGGACTCGGCAAGGGTATCGGGACGTCTCCGCCGATGTCGGGCAGCGGCTTATCGCCCGCCATGTACAGCGACTGGTTCTCCGCCGACGGCTTTGCGACATCTGGCGGCTGGTTACTGTTCTGCGCGGAGAGTCGCTTCCAGGCGCGGTGCAGAAAGGTCAAGCCCGAGGTCGGATCAAAGACTTGCCCCTGTATCTCCGCCATGCCTAGCTCGGGAGACGCCCGCGATGGAACGGCGCTCTCGTTCATGTCACGCGGATCCGCGCGCTGCTGAGTATTGACAGAGATGATCCCAAACCCAAGCTCTTCTTCCTGAGAAGGACCGCCGTGGTCGTACGAAAGCCGCGAGTGAGCATCCGACTGCGGCGGTGTTGGCGGCCGTCCCCTGGTATACTTGGCGTCGAACGAGCAAGCCCGGCCCTTGGCCACACACTTGGCGCACGGCAGATCACCGCTGCACTTTGCCTTTCTGGACTTGCAAAAGTCGCAAGCCCTGCTGACCTTTCGCAGCTTCCGGCCGGCCTTGGAACGGTAGACAGAGTGCTCCGAGGACGCGGTGCTCCGTTTCCGGCCGGTTGAGTACGCGCCGGACGGAGACATGACCAAGCCGGGCTCCACCGACTCGTCGGGCACAAACCGGTCGCTCCTGGACGGAGGTGCCGGGTAGGATTGCGCCATCATTGGAGCGTCCATGTGGGCTTCCTTTGCTTTTTCGAGACGGGGGGGGTGGGCAGCTTTCGAGGCGGGATGCTGGAGGAGTCAAGGTGACGGAAAAAGAGTCGGAAAAGAAGACGGGCGAGGCGGAGAAGGGACTCTGTATATAAAGACGGGGGGCTTGGATTTTGCGGGGGATTGAGTGGGCCCGGCCATCTTTGCTCCGGATTCTTTGACATGGGCGCTTGACTCGTGAGGTTACGTCGAGCCAAGAGCGGGAATAAGAACCGGCGTTTAGCACGCTCCATGAAACAGTTTCATATTGCAGCCTGGACTTAAGCTTACAGAACTAAGATGGCACTTGATTCGTAGGGTATGGAGTGTCCAATCGGAACAAGGGGAATTTATCGGCCAGTCGAGACTGCTCTCACTTTGTTGTCCTTTTCCATCAACACTTCCATTGAGTACTTGACCGTACCGTTGCATTCAAGACCATTTTATTGCCAACTACCTTACTCTTTGATGGGTATGCCAAGGCTAAATTCTTCATGCCAATTGTGCAAGCTCAGATCTTGTTCAGATATCCCGCAATAGCCAAAGGAAATACCTTAGTCAACTTGGACCAGCGCCTTCTCTACCCTCTTTCCGACCGTTACGCTCCACATATCGACCTTCCGATACCACAGACGAGTGAGATACATCGTCACGCTCAGCAGGATAATGTATCCAACAACAAACCCCCCGACCCGGCCGAGCCTTTCAAAAAGCCTCGGCATAATCCAGAAGCCCAAGCTGTGCAAGACAGGCCCGTGGACGAGGTACAGCGAGAAGCTGACTTTGCCTAGGTACTGCGCCGTTGGCCCCTCGAGAATACCACTGAGGAAGGGGCTACGGAGAACACAGGTGAGTAGAATCAGGGCGCCCATGGCCTGGTAGAACATCCAGCCTGACAATGGGATGTAGTACTTGGGGACCCACGACGAGAGAAACACGAAGCCCGGCGTGTACTCGGCACCGGCGTCAGGGTAGGAGAGAAAGTAAAGCGCTACAAAGACTCCAATCCAGCGCATCAACTTTGCTTGACGTCTCGATGGGTTGAACCCGGCCCGGCGACCTCTCCAACCAGCCGTAGCCGGAGGTGCTATGGAGGAGACCTGGCCAGCATCGGCGCGTCGAATGTCAATCTCTGACAACATAGCGCCTCCCAAAAACGTGGCCATATCCCATCGCCCGAGCGTCAAGCTATAGGCGGAGAGGAAGCCAGCGAAGCGTAGGCGCCACTTTGCCTTCAGGGCTGCGGTGCCTAGCAGGAAGATGTAAAGGAACATAGAGCCGCGAAGTTCCATGGGGATAGTGAATGTGTGCGGGTCGTACCGCGGGTGGTAGTGTCCAAAATTGAATGGGTTGGCCCATTCCGCATAGGCCCGCGTGAAGTTCTTTAAAGCGTAGGTCATGTTATCGTGAATGAAGGGGTGCTCCTCCCACGATCCGCCCAGTTGAACCCAGGTAAGGTTGACGCTGTTTGTGACATTGGACACTTTGGGTACCGGCGCCTTGACTTCGTTCTTGTGGAAAAATGAGCGCGGCGCAATCTTGGCAGGTGCGAGTGTTTCCAGTGCGCGGCTAAGGGTGTCGTTTGTCGACTTGGTGGCGTTGAGCAAGGCCAATTCTGCTTCGACCTCGTCCGCTACCTTGTATATCAAGGAAGGCCCAAACGACTGCGAGGTATCATTCAGACATAGCGTGAGTGACTCGTTCCAATTGGTGGTGTTGCCCAGGTCCAGAAAGGCTGAGCTCTGCAGGCCCAGATACTGTGCGATGCTCACGGCGCCCGAGGCCGCAAACGTGCCGTTGGCACAGGTGCTGTTCAATTGGGCGACGGTGACGGTTCCGTTGATGTAGGAAGAGTCGGGGCCCTTGTAGATGGCGAACTCAGATCGAAAGACGCCCACCTGAGCGAGAATAGCCACCAGGAACATGCTGATGGTGGGCGGGATGTAGAGGCGGAAGACGCGCCTAAAGACGGACGATGCAAGGCTCTGGTACGCGGCCTCGAGACGGCGCTCGTGGATTGCGCGGAGGATGTGGCGACAGAGGACGTAGCCGGAGATGGCAAAGAAGATGGCCACCATGGGACGCCCGCGGTGCAGCAGGCAGATGATGGGCAACGAAGGCCAGTTCAAGTACGGCTCGGGCGCCCGCGGAGGCAGAGCGCCGTGGCCCAGCATGATAAACGGCGTCCATGGCCACAGGAAGTGGTAGTTGAAGACGATGAGACAGGCAATGCCCCTCAGCCCGTCGAGACAGCGGATCTTGTCTCTGTTCCTGGCGGCGGGCGACGAGGCTGAGACCTTGTCCTTGTCCTTGTCCCGGTCCTCGGCGCGCGGGAGCAGGTCGTTGTCCGGCGGGTGGCCCGTGGGCTTTGCGGAGGCCATGATGCCGTCGCGACTGTCCTGCTCGCGGCGGTTGCGAGGAAACATGCGGGTGAGCCGGAGAGCCGGAGAGGGGGAGATGGCGAGGTTGTGAGCAGATGGATGCGTGTCTCGTGTCCCGGCGAGATACGATGATGACACAATCCACAAATCAATGGTCCACAATTCTGAATCGTAGGGGGCGGCTTAGCTAAGGCTGAGGGAGGGAACGCCAAGCGGCACTAGGCTGGGTTTGGTGCATCTGTCGTCATTGCTCGTGTTACCCTGGTCCATCCCTTTTTACTAGGCACAGATAGGCATCAAGCATTAGATAGCATAATTCCCGTGGTTAAATACTACTCGCTTCATGCTTGAATCACTGTGCAAGCCTTTGTATTTGATTCATAGGTATTGACAATTTCACTGATTGTATCTACCGCTTTGCCTTCATCTTCCCGGTGTGATAGACACGTTCTTACGTACTCTGGGTCTCCAGCACCTTGTTCTAATTTCTTCGCCATCGATCAATAGCTAAACAAACCAACACCCACTATTTACTCAAAACTTACACTTTGACATCAAAGGTTATGCATCTGAAAAAGTCTATTTCCATAGCATTTTAGGCAGAGTTGGATCCAAGGATCATGTGGACCTCGCAAGCTGACAGTGCAATAAAATCAGGCAGCTCGCTAGGCAAAACTCTAGTAGTGCTTACAGGGCTACCGCTTTGGATAGGTTGGAGCGATACAAAATGCGAGCTGGGATCCGGTCAGACTTCGACGCTGATATATCTCAACACCTTTCATCGCCATGTCAACCTCAAGCTCAACCCCATCATTGGTCACCCTTCCCGATGAGCTCTTCCTCGCCATCACATCATGTCTCACACCTCACGAACTCGCCAGGTTGATGCGCACCTGTAAGCGTTTCAACGCCCTGGTCGAACCCATCTTCTGGACCAACATCGAATTGCACGAGGTAGGCTTCCACGAATCATCCGCAGAACTCAAGGAACCCCCGCCATTTATCCCCGTATCTGAGCGGCTCTATCACCGTAAACAGCCCTGGGGCTCTGGTCAAGGCGCCCAGGTCAAAGCAGAAAAACTCTTCCTCCTCTTGCAGCTCCTCCACGACGAGGACTTCGACCGGATGCAAGAGCTCACCAAGCGAGTGAGAAACCTGTGCACTGTCATTGAACCCGGCATTGGACCCTGGGACGAGGTCAAACAAGAAAGAAAAGATGTCATTCAAATCTGGCAGCTACTGCCATTCTTTACCAACCTCGAGACACTGGAGCTGCATGGAGATCATTACTACTCAGAAGAGTACGAACTGGACACTCCAGAGTTCACCGCACCTCCTCTCAATCTCCGCTTTGCGAAGCTCTTTGGGTACATACCAAAGTCTGTTGCACGATGGGTCATTCGAGCCGGAGACAGTCTCGAACGCTTGGAGCTCGGCATGTTGGACCGCCCCATCTCGACCAGTCGCAGCTCAGAGCCGAATTTTTCGCCTCTTCCCGAGGAGAATTTAGCGGAACCAGATGACGAATACTCTGACTGGGGTAGTCTTCGCGAGGAAACCGTCATTCCACGGCCGCAGTCAGGCTTTCTACCAGATGTCGGCCAATTGAGTCTTTCGAGGGTGAAGCACTTGAGCTTTTGCCAACCTTCCCCAGGTGATGGGTCGAGCATTGACTACAGCTGGTCTTCGCGCGCTGAGGATGCTTGCTTGGATGATTGGCAGGGTTTGATCCAGGCGGCAGGACCAACATTGGAGACCCTGGTTCTAGAGCAAAGACCAGCCGCAGAATACATCGAGCAGGACGGGGTGAGCGAACTCGAGTATCTCAGAAGAGACTCTGGCTCTGGCAATGGACCTCTGGTTGGTATGGTGATGAGCTTAGTCGCTAACAATGTCTTACCCGAGCTGAAGAAGGTGTATCTATACGGTATGGTGGTTGGCGAGGACGTGAACCGACGACCATCTGAAGACTTCTCCGCAGGCAGGCTGATGACACTCCTGGAGGCTCGGAAGATACAGTGCGAGGCTAGGCTTGGGCAGTGGTGCCCCTTCGATGATAGCCCTGGGTACGCCTTTTGGGCTAGCTGGGATGGAGAAGAGAGCGAGGACGACTACGAAGACGAAGAAGACGAGGAATACGAGGATGAAGAATCGAAGATGAAATGGAACACCCTGTTGGCGAGTGTTTGACAAACAGATTACCTCAATATTCATGGTACGGAATTTTGCAGTTTTTTTCAGTGCCCCAGTATGCGCCTCATAAAGAAAAAGAGAAAGTGATGGAAGCAGTTTCAAGATTGATAATTGGCGCGAATCAGTGTACCGTATGCTGACAGGCTTTGCTCGTATTAGCACTGGACCTAGAAAGCGTGTGTGCTTTGTACACTCTAGCCTGCTCATTCTCTCGGTGAGAAAGGACCCCAAAGACTGACGTTGCTCTGTTGTGTAAGCTGCTGCAGGTGGGCTTAAGCCTCTTCGTCATTCTGACGACATGGTAGTCACCAACGCTCGCACATGCCCTTTTAATCCACTGGATTTTGTACTCGTCTCTGAGTGATAGGCAAGCCAACAGGCAGCCAATCATGACATGTACCCTATTTATCTAGGGTAGCGTACTTGTGACCTGCCGCCTGCCTCCGCTGCGACTTGCGAGGTTGTGGATTCCCTGACATGTGATGAGCTACTCTGTTCCAGGTACGTATCGCAAACGTGCAACTAAATGGATTTAAATTGTCATGTCCCGTTGATCTAGCGATTTCAATCTTCTGTTGGCACTTACAACTTTGAATGTCATATTCAAGGTGGGCGAGGTATAGATGCTGGCAATAAGGATACTGTAAGGCTAGGATACTCGACATTGTCCGAATTTCTCAGTTGATAGCTACCTTATGACCAAGAATGGCGAATTATTTATACTCGCAGCAACTTCAAGCATGCGTAAGCGCCGTCCCCTCTTTTCGACAGCCTGAGTGCATTTCAACACACCCACTCACACGCTCCTAAAACTAGCGCCAGCCTCACTTTATCCATTGGTGTCCGATGTATATTCAACAGTCAATAAGCTTTGCACTTTCCATTCACCCACTGTCCATATAACCCGCTACCCCCCAATTGAGAACGACTCCACCTCCATCCAACCCAGCGAAAGCCTGTTTTCCCATTCCGTCACATCATCATGGCAGAGGTAGTCGGTCTTGTTGCGAGCGTTATGACGCTTTCAAAATGCTGCGTCAGCGCCTTCAACACTATAAATACAGTACGCCAGGCTCCCGTAGTGGTGCAGAATCTGCAGGTATGGCAAGTTTTCCCATCTTCGACTGGCTATGCTGACGAGCCTTTCGGCTTAGGAGGAAGCGAAGCTTTTCCACAAAATCCTGCAAGAAGTTGAAGACACAATGAAGGGTTCATCCAGTGGAGCTGTTTTTGACACGTTGCTCAAGGCGCATAGAGTTCTCGACGACTTGAACTGCCTGCTGTCCTCGAAGCTGCTCAGACCAGACGACGGAATTGGCCGAGCTCGTCGAAGGACTTTTCTTCTTCACAAGGATAGGATCACGTCTATCCGAGACGAGTTGAAGGATGCCCGGATCAATCTGTTGATAGCACTAAGCACGCAGTTCATGTTAGACCCCGTGATCTATACCACTTGTTCGTACATGAACTAACGACAAATATTAGTGCACCGGCTCTGAAGCTAGAACAAGCGTTGACAGTCATGCAACAAAATCCGGCTGAACAACAGTCCCTCGGTCAGACCGCAGCTTTCGGACTAGCGCAGCTATTGAAGTGTATACAGAAAGTGGACGTTTCAGTTGGTCAAGTCATACCGACTGTATCCGCGGCATCCAGTCTTGATTCACACATTGCCCTACCCTGTGAAGAACGGCAGCCATCTATGCCTTCCGTGCGAGGACTCGGTCGATTCCTAGAAAACCTGGATGCGTATGCCATGGAGGACTTGGAAACTCCTGCCGACGAGATTTTCCAACACACAACAGAGGAGAGGGTTTGTGACGGAGTCTGCAAGCTCAAGGGCCCAGCGGAGAGTCAAAACAACCAACTCCCCGATCCCCTTACCTCCTTGGAAAAGTCCATGTCTTTTTGCCCTGAGGCATTGACAACCACCGACGCGGCGGCGCCGCTCTTCACCCACATGACGGTCCAAGATGCAGCCACGGAATTCTCTCGGACCAACTCATATGCAATGTTCTATCGCAAAGCTCCAAGACAGTGGGTCCGCCTTACGGTCTCTATAACGTTTGGCGTAGAGTCGCCTTTTTGGAACTTCGAAAAGACACCGGTTCGCGTGAAAAAAGAACCACCGAGTAGTGTGGCTCAGATCCTGGCCAAGTTCCTCCAGCCCAAAGCCAATCTGCAGCCAGATACACACATCCAGATCTATTCAGGAAGCCGCGTTGAAGTCATCAAGTCATCTTCACAGTCTTCAGCTTACTTCAGGACGATTACAAGCATGCTTCATCATCTCAGATGCAAGCGATTCTCGGAACAATCACTCCTCCAAGTTCCGCTCCACAGACGCCAACGGTCGTTTTTCTTTGTTTCGCGGCTGCAATCACAGTGGGTCCTCGACTTTCGATTCGGATCCAGTAAATCGGAGAACGCTAGACTCTTGTACCAGCTTCAGGCTCTGCACTGCCTACGTGGTGCGCCTGGAATTTGTTCCTTCCTTGGTCTAGTTACTGATCAGGACAGCTCTCTTGTCAAAGGCTTCTTGACCGAAATGCCCTCCAAGGGAGTCTTGTTCAATATCATGGCTCGAAGTGCCAAATCTAATATTACGATTCCATGGGAGATAAGGGAAAGGTGGTGCCGGGATATCGTTCAGGCCGTTGCACAAGCTCACTCTGGTGGATTCACCGTTGGCAAACTGGGCTGCACTGTGGGCTGCGGCATCGTGCTTGGTCGGGATTGCAAGGCACTGCTGTATCACTTTCAACCATTCTTCGACTGTCAAATGACCGAGCCAGCCAGAATTCCACCAGAGTTTCAGAGTGTGGACCTTACAGGCGGTAGCTTCACCGCAACACCTCACACCGACATATATCAGCTCGGCCTAACAATTTGGTTAATTGCCACCAATTGCCACCAGCTATCGGCGGGAGAATTTTGCAAGCTTGCTGGATCTACCTGTGGCACGGAAGCGGTATGTAAGGAGCCACACGCCGATCCAGTTCAACTCCCACCACTAGATGAAGCGCCTCAATACGTCAACAAGATCATTAGTGCTTGCCGCTCTGAAAACCCGCACCAAAGACCAGCTGCTTGGGAACTGCTTGACATGTTTTTCGAAGCAGACAACTGTGAACCATCGACCAAGTTGGGAGATGGTGTCGCAGACACAATGGTTTTGAAGACAAAGGCACAAGAGAGAGGCTCGATCGTAGATGCTGGGGATTCAACTACCCTCACAACTCGAGTGCTTGGTGAAGCGCCCAAGCAGTTGGTGAATCTGTCGGAGAAGGGCTATGAGCTATACGATACGAACGCTACCTGTGACATTTGTCGACGACTCACTACTGAGCATTATTTCGTGTGCCTTGTTTGTTCATCATGCGCGTACGATATCTGCCCACAGTGCTTATCAGAAGGGGCGCATTGTTTGGTGCCGAGTCATTATTTGCATGAGGTGGCAGTGTGGGACATTCAGATGAGATTGTTCTCAAATATGAAGGAAGATCGCAAAAGGGTCGTCATTGCTCTATAAGATCTTTGACTACTATTTGCGTTCCCCTCCCAGTATTGTCTTGGTAGGCTCAGAACAGTCTGCGATGTATTATGGTGGTAAGTACAAAGCCAAGTTTATTTAAGGGCCCTGGCTCTAGAGCCAGGGAAGTTATATACCTTAGATCTCTAACTTTTCTATCTCCAAAAGCTTGACATTAGGCAACCGTGGAAGCATCGGGTTTTTAAGATAGAAAGAAACTGTATTTCTTTTTTTCGAAGTCGTGATAGTTGCAACCGCGCCCCAGAGCCGACCGCGATACACCTAGTTGGATTGGCACAAAATAGAGACAGTAGCCAGGCATTACGCCAGTGAGAAGACCAGCGCGGGTCGTTATCGGACTGCAGAAGGTATCGACAGGCCAAAGCCGACCTGGGATATGTTGCAAGAAAGGGAGACTATGCCATAGGCGGTAAACGGCCTTTACAGGCACATAATCATTTAACCAAACTGTGTTGTTCTCGAAAGCCCTAGGCTGGATAGCCGCTGTACCTCGTGAACAGCGTCAATAGCTAGATCATCACTCTACCACTTCTGGCGGGTCTTCTCCATTTCTAGTTCTGCAGGAAAAGGTTCCAAGAAGTTCGGTACAGCATCCTGCCACTCCGTTGTTGTAGCGTTTCCGCACCACGCCGACGTATACTCCCAATAGTTAGGATACCAGCCCGAGAATTCCCAGTCAATGATGCCCACGACTTGATTTCCACGGACAAAGATGTTCGCCGGGTTCAAATCCCCGTGGGTGAAGACGGGCGGTGGCCATTTGCCATCCTGCCCAGTCGCCATTTCCTGTATGTCCTTCCATTCTTGCTCGCTCACACAATTCTGAGCCTCCGAAGGCTGTAAACCATCCCTCAACCAGAGGTGAAACTCTTGTATGGAGGTAAAAGGGCCGAATCGAGGAAAGGCCCGAGGGATACGGGAATCTCGCAACGAGCCACTAGTGCAGCTCTGTATTCCATGGCTTTGAGGTTGCAGTGTCCGCAACTCTTGCATCAAGAGATTTAGCTGTGCGAAGATACTCTGGCGGGCGTCCCGTGATAGTCGGCGCCATGTTCGGGTGATGGCCTCTCCTCTGATTCTCTCCATTACGATGTAGGCGCGGTTTCTCCAGACGAATGAGCAATAAATCTTTGGAACGGGAATTAACGTGTTCTCGGCAACAAACTTCATTGTTGCCCCCTCGGTCAGATGCACAACAGGACCAGTCTTGACGATCTTGTGTTTTGAGACAGGTATACAGACGCCATTACGAGAATAAAAGTGTGATGTGGTCTTGAGTGCCAGAAGGGTTAGACAGCGAAGAAGGAAACTGTCGTTGATGGCAAGGCCTTCCGTGCCAGTGTGGTAGGATTTCAGCCGGTCGATAGGGGAGTTGTGTGTTGTTGACATTGTTGATTAGGCTAGAGTTGATCGGGAGATTATTGCAAGTATGCCGATGTATTGCCGACTTTCGTAATACTGGTGCCTGAGGCAGCACGTCTGTCAGTTGGATCTCTAGATGTGAACATGGGACATGGCTTCGGGTGAAGGCCGGTTTCAAGGATAGTTTGGACAACAAGAGTACAGATGGATTCCTGGCGTGCAGTCTACAACTAGTCCATCGTCAAGCCTTGAAGGAGATCAACTGAGTCCCCTCCGCCTTGGACATCCGGTGAAAGTAGAAGCGCCAACCAAATTGGTATTCGGATATATATCCGCTGCGCGGGTTTCTGTAACATTCCGGTAAAGGAGAAGAATTCAATAGCAAGCATTATTGTTAGTGACATAGCCAGTCACTAAGTTATTATTATTTTGTTTCCCCCCTCGGGCGAACACAGCTCTTCTAATGTAAACGCAGTGACTTGGTGTTGCCATGCACCACATCACCACAGCCTCTCTCAATGCCTGCCTTCGTTCATGTCCCGAGTCCTCCAATGAGTCTTCTAAGCAATTTGGACACTTTACAAAACGTAAAGACGGCTCCCCTTACCACGACCATAACAACCCACCTGATCAGGCCATCTTGTCCAGGTTTTCCACATGCTGAGACTCCTCACCGTCCACCTTGTTTGCCCTACGCTCTCTGTTGCGAACAGTAACAATGTCATCAAATTGCTTTCTCTTTGTGGGAGCGAATCCTGTTGTCTCTTCCCAGAGTATATCCATGTCCTCGAGCGAAACTCCCTTTGTCTCTGGCACGCAAAAGTAGACAAACCCAAAGGCGATGACAGTCATTGAGCCGAAGAACAGAAATGCGCCGAAGGAAATACTCTCGATCATGTAGGGTGTTGAGTAGACGACAATGAATTGACCAAGCCATTGGGAGCATGTCGTGATGGCCATGCAGAAGCTGCGGACTCGGACTGGGAATATTTCTGAACAGACAATCCAAGAAAGATTCCACCTGCGATTGTTAGCAAAATTTAATCATTGCGGCATGTAGTGATTACGTACCCAGACACATAAGAAATGGCAAAAACGTAGACCATGACAATGGCACTATAGGCTCCCGCATCCTTCTTTGCGCCGCCATTAAATGAGTGAGTCAAGGAAGCGTAGCCTGCAAGATAAAACATGGTGAAGAAGCATCCGATGGAAGCCAGCAAAAGAAGCGGACGGCGTCCGAATCGATCAACGAGAAAGATGAAGGAGATAATGGAAAAGATGGTCTTGATGGCTCCGTAAACTCCAGTAGCGAGCAAGCCAACCGAGGTACCAGTGAAACCAATAGATCGGAAGATGGTTGGCGAGAAATAGTTGACACCGTTGATACCGGTGAAGTTCTGGAAGAGTTGAATCCAGATTCCAATACAAAGACGAGGAAGAATCGAAGGACTGAACGCCTCCTTGATGACAGAGAGTAAGCTTCCCTGGCCCTGGGTCGATAAACCGCCCTCGTTTTCGATCTGATGCTCAATGTTGGAAATCATGGTCCGGATGTGATTATGATCAGCAGGGAGCTTGCGTAGCCACTGCAAGTCTCTGATGGCCTTTTCAAGATGGCCCTGCGCTACCGAGTGTCGCGGACTCTCTACGGCCCAGAGCATTCCAAGGATCAAGAAAGTCGCGGGCACGTATTGGACACCAACGGGAATCCGCCATTGTGTATCGCTGGTCGCCGAGATGTTTTGGTTGACGCCGTAATTGACCCAGTACCCACAAACAGCTCCGGTCTGCAAGGCGATCTCGAAGAGACCCACGAGTGCGCCTCGGATGGCGGCAGGGGCACACTCGGCAATGTACTGGGGGATGACGACGGACGAGGAACCAACACCTAGGCCAGTCAGGGCGCGACCTGCGTAGAAAAGACCGATGTTGCCACCGCCAATCATCTGTAGGGTGACGCCGATGTTGAAGATGATGCCGGCTCCGATGAGCGAGGGACGGCGGCCGAGACGGTCGTTGGTGAAGTAGACGAGGAGGGCACCGAAGAAGCAGCCAGCCTGGACTGGACACAGAAGCACAGTGTCAGCATCGGATTGGGTATGAGGAATATGCGGTTACTTACATGTCGAGACGATGTTGGCAGAAAGCGCAGTGCGGCTCTCGGCCGAGGCATTCGCAAGACCCCAAGCGCTCTGAAACGATGGCAGGGCCATGGTTCCACCAATAAAGGCGCTGTCATAGCCTTGGATTCGTAACATGTCAGTTCGTTGATGGCGATACGAGGAATGCAGGCACGTACCAAACATGGCAGATCCCCATGCTGCAGCGAGAGCCACTGCAACCACGCGCCAATTGTAAATCTCGCGGGGTTGGGGGTCGCTGGGATCTTCCCGGACAGGGATCAGAAACACCATCGTGATCTATTTGTCGTGCCTTGCGGAAAGAGGGTGTGGTAAAGAGGATATTAAGATGGCCAGGTATGCGAGATCTGTTCCTTGTGTTTACTGCTTTTACTCAACACTCACGCCAGGACTCGGTGTTATATACCTATCTTCCTCCAGCGGTCGGACCCTATCTCTCGCAAGCTGAGTACCCCGTGGGGTGACAAGATCCGGGGTACGCAGTGTGAATCTGGGGTACCTGGGCCTCGGAAGCCTTGCGAGTCATGATGCTGATGATTGTTTAACCTGGGTCAGATCGATGGCGTCGTGGGGAAGCGGGGGATGGGGTCCTTGGCTCGCCCGTAGGACCGAGACGGTTCCGCCACTCACAGAGTCGCGTTGATGATGCTAGTCCTGGGTGGATTTTGGCGTTGCAACGTATTGTGGTCTGTGGGGGGGATGGATGCGCGATGGGATGACGAGATCTAGATGGTATGAAGAGTATTCATTTCATTACTGTGAGTATTCACGATTGCAATCTGTGTGCCAACTGAGACTAAGGTTGGAGAATCAATGCAGTATCTTGTTCAGCGTCGTCAAGGGCCAAGAAATGATGCGGATGTATGGGCACTGGCCGGTCACTGAATCAAGACATGTTGTCCTGGCGGAGAGTCCAAACTTCATTAATGACTAGATATTTGGCTTCGGCCCATCTCCGCGAGCTCTCGGCCCATTTACAACATTCCCAATCAACGCCCTCAGTCCATTAATCCCCCGCGCTGCAAGATCCGTCGGCACCGTCTCCCTCGCCACATGCAGCGAGTGCGTAAACACCTCCAACGACAGAGGCCCCGTGTATCCCATCTGCAGTATCGCCCTCAGCACCATGTCCACAGGCATGTATCCTCCGCGCTGCTGCTCCTCCGGGAACAGTCGGTGCGACCGCGACCAAGGGAGCAGCCGCGGGACCTGTGTATCCTCGGGAGGCCGCAGCCCTGGGGATTCGATGCGCTCTGCGTCGGCTAGCTGCACAAAGAAGAGCTTCTCCGGCCGCACCGTTGCTGCCATGCAAGCCATGGAGTCTTGCAGTATCCGCAGGGCCTGCTCCCGGGAACTGTACAGCATCCTCCCCTCGCCTTGCTGTGAATACGGATCCGCGAACTCAACCGCGAGAATGTTGAAGGAGTCAAGGATTATGCCGACATTGTCTCGGTCGACGGCTCGGACAACCTCCCACGCCGAAGCCCAGGTATTGCGTCTCGCCCACGAAAGCGGCTCGTAGCCAATCCGCAGCATGCCACCGCCGTCGTTCCTCGCAAACTCCATAGCCAAGTCGCTGAGCGCAGTCAAGTCTCGCACGACGGTTTGGAAGTTTGCAGTGCAGTTCACGCCGTCGTCGGGGCGCATGCTGCTGCACATGAAGACCAGGTCGGTATCAAAGGCCCGCATGAAGGGGAACCGCGCCGCCACGCGCCGCAGGGCTGCATCTCGCTCTGCAGGCTTGACATGGCCTTCGATGTCTCGCAGGGGCTGGGTGCACGCAATGCGCATGCCCAGCGAGGAGACGAAGACGCGGAGTTGGCGCGCGATCGAGAGCTTCTCGTCGCTTGCTTCCCAGGGATCGGTGGTGTCGAGGCCGTGCTCGGCGAGATACGCGGCCCAGTCCTCGTCGAAGAGGTCCACGACGTCGAAGCCGGCGGCGGCTGCAGCCCGGATCCGCGGTTCGAGAGAGTGCTTGCTGCAGTGGCCTAACGAAAGGGTGGCAATACCCAGTTCGTTGGGGAGGGGCTTGGCAGGCATTGTGGTGGGACCTGGCCTTGGTGTAAGTGATTCGATGAAGAGGGACGAAGCCACGCCAGAATCGTATGAACAATCCAAGAATGTCTAGTAGCTTCTAGTGTATCGTACGACTGTTGCGGGCGTGCTTTAAAGCAGGTCTAGGCGTCTCGTCCTGCAACTACATCGGGAAGTTCTAAGAGCATCCGTGATTGGCGGACTGAGCAGGCCCCGATGCAACCAGAGTCCGGGGCGTGGCGTCCGCGTGCCTGCAAGTATTGCCGTCACTCGGAATCATGCATCAAACATACCCGAGAGTCTGCATGCTTGAGTCCGTATTTGTACGCTCCTTTCTCCTGAAGCTTTAACGAGAACGAGGTTGTACCGCACGCTAATAGCCATTCAATACATTGCATTTCTTTCAGCCAACGATCATCCCCCACACAATGACGTACTCGGAGCTCGAACGTATCAGCACTGATGTTCTCATCATCGGCGGTGGCATGGCTGGGCTGTCGGCTACCATTGCCGTGAGTAACTCCAAGGCGAGATGTGTAGTCGTCGAAAAGAGCGACAGGTTGGGCGGCTCTTCCAGACTGTGAGTTACTCCATATCCCACGATAAGAGATATTTCAAGGCTCTGATACTAATATTGGGTTCTATCGCAGATCCGCTGGCATGTTCTGGGCACCTAAAGACGTCGACATTGCCCATCAGACTATTCCCTTCGCGGACCCTCAACTCCTGGCCCAGTTCCTCGCCGACTACCCCAAAGCTGTGGAGTGGATGCGACAAAATGACATCAAAACACACGACCAGTTTAACGGCATCATGACTATCGGAATTGGCTTTCCCATCGATGTCCCACAGTGGCTCGCCAAGGCCGAGTCCATCATCACGTCAAGCCCTTCCACACAGCTCCTGACCGAGACATCTGCAGTCCGTCTCATCCAGAAGCCACTCGAAGCTCCCGGTGCTCGAGTCGCAGGGGCGATTCTCCGAAGAAATAATGGTTTCATGGTTCACTGCTCAGCCCGGGCTATCTTGATCGCCACCGGTGGCTTCCAAGGAAGTCCCAAGCTGGTCTCAACCCATATTGGCCTAGGCGCTGACAACATCTTTGTCCGATCGAACCCATACTCAACCGGCGACGGCTTCAAGCTCGGCAGCCAAGCCGGTGCAGGAACCAGCCGCGGCCTATCAACCTTTTACGGCCACTTACTGCCATCTCCTCTCCAGCGCCGTGACGTGGATCCGTCGCACTTCATCCACCTAGCCCAATTCCAATCCGGCTACTCAGTTCTAGTGAACCGCGACGGACGGAGATTCTGCGACGAGACGTTCGGCGACGAAGTCAACAACCAGGAGCTTGCGCGCCAACCGGGACACATCGGCTACATGATCCTCAACGACGACGTGCGGAAGTGCTGGGCACTGGGCGAGGTCTTTCCAAACGCGGGCAAGATTGATCGACTTGAAAAGGCCAAGGAATTCGGCGGGAGAGTCACAAGTGCCGACACGGTGGAGGAGCTACTAGAACGCATTGCGCAGTGGGGTGTTCCTGAGGTGGCGTTGAAGAAGACAGTGTCCGAGTACAACCAAGCTGTGAAGAATACGGCTACTCAGGCCATCGATGCTCCCGTCGGACGCAACCATGCTCCTCATCCGGTGCTTGAAGGAGCAGCGGGTGGCCCGTTCTGGGCGTTGGAGGTTCAACCATCTATCACGTTCACGTACGGAGGCTTGAAGATCGACACGTCAGCGCGAGTTGAGGATTCCGATGGAAGACCGGTTCCTGGCTTGTATGCTTGTGGAATGGACGCTGGCGGCTTCTCCAACTGGAGATATGGTGGTGGGTTGGCGCAGGCTTTTGTCACGGGGCAATGGGCTGGACAGGCTGCGGTAAAGGAACTTGAAGGTGCTACCAAGAGTTCTCAGTCGAAGCTGTAGGTCAATTGATAGATCAATACAGTATGGCAGCTGTTTTTGTATGTCCGTGTCCTGATCGAAAGGAGCAGCAACCACAATTCCAAGATATACATCAACCGTGCCAAGATAACTCGATATTTACAACACCCATGGTCTTCCCTCAGTATAGCTGCTGTCTTCGCACCATACGAATAAAATCATACGAAATACTCTGGTCAACCAGCACCCTCAGTCTCGCTGCCAGGACTGCAGCTGACACATTCTCCTTCATAATGGTACACCAACCAGCAGCTCGTGCAACCCCCGCTGCGGGGTCTTTCTGAGAACTGTGGATGTCCAGATATACCAAACCTCGTGTATTGGATTTGGCATGTCGTTTGGAAATGAGACCCAGCAGAGGAGCTAAGAAATTGCGGTCCTGCGTAGGAAGCGTAGAGAAAACTCCGACAGATTCAAGAGCATCATCCAACCCCGTCGTGTTGCAAGTCACTGCCCTATGTGTAATCTCAGCTGGGACTGAGAACCCCAATGTGAATATCTTCCCGCATTCCAGCGATAAGAGGGCGGAAACAACGCATGAGGCCTCGGTAAAAGACCGCCCAATCACCAAGATATTTTGCCCTTTCAAAGCAGAGGGGCAGTGCTCTTGAACTAGTAGGGATGATATGCCGATGGAAAGACAATTGTGCCCGACGAGATGCCCGTCCTCTAAACTAATGGTGTCCACGAATCCAGTGAGAGTAGCTTCTGAACTCCGAGATGCGAGAACCAGTTGATCAGATAGGGGCGATGAGAAGTCGAGGACTGCTCCACCACAATCTCCTTGACTGAGGAGGAGCTTTGCACTCGAATCTTGTCTTTGGCTAAGTGGTACAGCATGGTGAGGTAGGTTGAGTTCATTAAAGCATTTGTCCATAAGTGCCGCGTCGACATCGGGGTCTTGAAAAACGTATATTTTCTTAGGGGTTACTTCGCCTAATACCGCAAGCACACTTCTATGTGTTAGCCTCAATCGTGATGGAGTTTAAAAATGCATACCCATTGACTTCAACTAGCGATAACTGATTCGGTGCACTGCTCGTCGGTAGCAGCGGGTGGGTCGTCGCCTGGAGAAAAGGGTTCAGAATTCTAGATAGTTTTCCACCTCTTCCAGTATCAAAAGCAGCCAGTGGAGGAATCCCCAAAGTCGAAGCGTGTCTGACTTTGTTGCGAAACCGTTGTACTTCAAACGTCTCGGTGAGGCCGGTAGCAACGCCTGCAATTTGGACCACATCGCCAAACGCGGAACACGCTTGGTACGTCTCAAGGGTGTCGGAGGACGTCCAGTCTAGTCTTCCTGAGAAGTCGTGATGGGAAGCAATGATCTTGGTGTGCCCTTTGTATGGGAGAAGCAAAGCTCTCAGGTCGCTGCTAAATAAATCTTCCAAATCGATAAATTCCACACCCCATTGCAGTGCCTTTTGGAGGTATTGGATGGCTAGATGGGTTTCGGTCAAGGGCCATCTAGAGTACGATTAGCTCAAGGCTGTCATGGGGTACAGAATAACACACTTTCCACCAGATGGTGTTAAGCGGATAGTAAAGATGATAGGCAGCTCCGATTGAAGCCTCAGTGTCATCAACTGCTCAGCAACATAATCCAATGACGGAAAGTCCCCTTCCTGGCCTTCTTCGTGAAGGAGATCGATCCTGAGCTCGAGCGCATCGGCTCCAACGGACACAATGGCCATGTTGGATAAGGCCACTCGGACATTTGGGTACGTCAACCCGATGTAAGTGGATCTATTTTTTCTCCTGATGTGAGAAAACGGGTCTGATTGTCCCGTGACAAAACTTAAAAATCGACAGAAGTCTTTTCGATGAAACTTTCCGTTTGCGAAGAGATATTCGTGGTTGAACGTACGCACAGTTTCGTTGTTGCCGCCACATTTCTTCGCCCTGTCTAAGCATCGCAGATTAATGCTCAGAACCGTCGTGTCGCTTTTGATCTCGCTGAAAAGGATGTTTGAAGATGAAAGACATTTTCTCTCATATGCTAGGATAGAATTGGGTATGATTCTGGAAGTTAACAGACCGTCTCCGCGCAGTAGAGCGTAGCCTGTAATACTAGCAGCCAGATCGATCAGAAACGAGTTTTCGGCGTCGTAAACCAGGGCTAGACAAGCCATGATGGCTCACCCTCAGCAGTTGGTGGTTCTCAGCGTTCAACTCTCAGGAGTGAATCAACGGGATACTGACCGAGAGCGACAATGGGTAAATATTTAGGCGTTCTACAGTCGTCAGCCGACCTGTTTGCCGGAATCCGGGAAGGCTTGGTGGGTCCCGGACCCGGCTCAGTCCGCCAATCGGACGGGTCCAAGAGTCCGCCAATCCGGGGCAAGATTGGCTTGACTACCTCGGCTTTCAATGCGATAGAGACTGTCACCTATGGAAAGAAAAAATGCAGTAAATGGCTTCTTTTCAAGGACTTGGTTTTATGAACGTGTAACATGTACTTCAGAGACTACAGTCGTTGGATAAGCACGCAAACAATCACAAAGAACAGGTAAACCTATCAGATCTAACAACCCCGAATTCTGGTACCAACCCATCGTGTACAAATGCTTCGACATCTAGGCAAATTACATGCTAGTACTCGAGACCCTGAAACCCACTGTCCGCAACTTGCTGCAGTACCTGTGGTTGTCAGCCAGGAGCCCTAACAAGTGGCTGTAGCACATACCGAGTCTATGAAATCCTGTCCTATACCCTCACACGGCTCCAGGTGTGTGTCATCAGACACTACCTGGGACCCGGATGCGGACCCCTCGAACTCGAAATACCCGTCCAGAGCATACATCAGTGACGAGGGATAGTTCTGTTGTACTTTCGAGAAAGTCGCCGGCGTGGTCATTGATGGGCCTCCCAGAGGCGATATGGCTGATTGTCCGGACGTATCGGACTCGATCAACTGTTCGTGATATCTGTACGGTGTTCCGCGCAAAGAACTAAGTCTTTGAGGTAGCGATCCTAGCGAAAATAGGTCATCGAACCCATCGAGGCTGTTGCTGTAAGCGATTTGGAGGCGGACAGGAGTCAGATAAAACGTGCCTTGAGTCCATCCAATCACCCAACCTGGAGAATGGTATGTGGCTTTGGTCGAAACGACCTTCGGGGTAGCGCTTGTAAAATTGTGTCAGGTGCAAGTTTGTCGTTACCAGTGTCCCAGAGCGATAATTGCGGATCATCACAGCGTGTAATCTGTGCATCTGTCTCAGCATTTCACACTAGAACCGGCAGTTAGTTGATGTTTTTGAGATAACAGCAACATCTTGTCCATACCTGATAGTTCGCAAGTGGGTTGAGACTCCGCATATCCAGCATCTTCTCAATGACGTGGACAAGGTGTGGCTTGTGGCTGGCAGCAGACTCGTAGTGAGCAGCGTGGATCAAGACTGTACCAGCTGAACCGAGACAAAATCTGCAGTTCGTGAGTAAAGCTTCACCTTTGAAAGCCTCATTCAAACTCACAATGTAAAGTATGGCCAAGAGTAACCATGGTTTTGCGCCTGGTCACAGAGATCTGAAATCGCCACTGCATGCTCTAGGCATTTCCGCGACGTCTCTTGCTGCCAAGGATCCGACGAGTCGTCAGTGGAGCTAGATCCCGATATCAGTGGAAGAAACTGTCGATAAAGACGAAGGAAAATGGCGTGATAGATGAACCAGCTGAGATAAAAGCGATTGACCGTGGTTGTCTGCGAGCAATCGAGGTTTGCGGCGACCAATTCAGACTCAGCCCGGTCTTTCCACTTACACAGCTCACTGACGAGTCCAGACAGATTGGACATTGGATGCCACGGGAAATGGCTATCCCCTTGTACGCCTCCGGTCTGCAAGTAGATGTTGCACTTGCCCAGTATCATGGTAATACTAGTGAACATGTGCAAAGTAGTCTGCTGCTGGCTTTTGCTGCCACTATACGCCCAGAGGTCGCTGAACCTCGTAGCTCCGCCAGTAATGGCACTTGTCTCTCCAAACGAGTCGTCAGGAGTTGGAAGCCGGGAATTTCTCAGTGTTTCGTCGTTGATCATCATTGGCCTATCGGAACCGCAGACGCTGAAACGGTCCATGATGTACAGGGTGTGAATGCAGAGTCGAACGGAATCTTGATAGGCAGTTGTTGGGGCGTTCTTGGCCGATTCTTTGTGCAGCTCCATGCCTTGGACCATACGAATTGCCGTGCCCAGTTTCATCCAAGCTCGAGCGCCGTGTCCAAGGCAAAGCAGGCAAAGTACTTGCATAATTTTAACTTGTATGCTATCCAAGGACAGATCTAGGAAGCCTGTTTCGGGTTCCGATAGCTGCAAGTAGTATTCAGATTGTCGTTTTGAGGTGCTATCATCGATAGGTTTCACGTAACTTGGTTGCGTCAGCTTTGCCGATCGTGATGAACTACTTAAAGTCGTAAGTCACAACTCACCATGTACACAATGCGCATAATGAGTAAAGGAAAGCGTCGGAGGTTTGGCTGTTTAAAAACTGTCGTCGCAGTGTGCTTTCGTGTACAAAAACATAAGGGTTACCGTGAACATGGGTGAAGAATGCACCAAGCATCTCTCGGCGCGTGGCAATATCAGGCCGGGTGCTCTGGGGAACAATTACAGGCTCTGGTATTTCTGGCGGACAGTAGCTTGGCGTCTCATCCTCAACTACAGGAGTACTTGGTGCATCAGTTGTTTCGCTTCGCTGGGCTGAAGGTTCTGTCTGCTGTCTCTCGAGACTGTGCACACGGTTGAGTAGATCCTTGACCAAATGGGAATTAGGTATCCTCTTTTTCGGGATGGCATCTGATCAAGAGTTCAGCAATCACTGAATTCATTTGTTTGAGAAACTAGGTACCGTAGATGCACTGAAAGCCGTGGCGGTCGCATGCTTCGCAGGTTGGGACTCTTCGAGAGCATTTGGACTAGGCTGTGTTAGACGTGCGACAAAGTCGAAAACGTGACTATCAGCGCGGCCACACCTTTCTATGGCGGCATGATCGACAGCTCATTGGCGACAAAGGCGCTGTAGACAGCCTAGGATTATGGGTGGGATAGAGAGGAATCGGCAGGCGAGCAGCATTTCCGCCTGGCTGGGACGAGCGGGTATCTGAATCGGGCATGACGTATCGTTGGCACCCAGCCTGACCGGGACCTTGGGAAGAGAGAAACCCGGCCTAGATCGAAGACACTGCGATTGCAAAAGGTTTATTTGCGGGACTCTCAAGACTCGCAAACCAAGCCATACTCCCGGGTTCCCCGCGTATTCGACCCGCTCCCCGCCTAACGCCAATGCGGATAAGTGTTTTCCCTCTTCATCTTGCGAAACGAAAGACGCCACCTTCTAGAACAAGTATACTTCTGGTCGCTACAGTAAGGGTATTAATTCTAGGATTAATCCAAAGCCGTACCAAGACTAATTATGTCGAGACACTTGCATGCGACGGGGTCGTGGTAGTCAATGGACGGGCGCACCCCGCTCGAGGATCACCTGTTATAAATCGCAAGAAGATAAGGGCAAGATGATGAATAACCTGTCCTGGCTGATGACATCTATAACAGCTTGCTTGTTGCTCCATATCCTCTCAGTAGACTGAAACGAGTTCGATCTTGGTGAAGGAGAAGACCTTATTGTGTTTTGTCCACCAACGACGTAGGCGATCAATTCACGGCCAGAGCCAACTTTCGATCCAACACGTCTAAAGCTCCCTGAATTTCCTCAACTCACGAGTCCTCAACCGCACACTTACTTCTCTTGTCATGCGATGTCATGAGGGGGCAGTACTTAATCCTCGTTGAAGAAGTTGAGCCAAGTCCAGGGTAGGTCGAGTTGGAATCCTGGGTGTCCACTAGACGAGCATTGTGCAAGAAGTAGCCGTCTTCTTTCGCACCTGAGAGGCGGTAGAGCGCTAAAAATCCTCAAAGATAAGAAAGCACGCTGTGAGAAGCTCTGGCACTCGCTCCCTACGCGACGTGTGATTCCACATTTCAAGTGGCTATCGAGGCTATTTACGTTGTCAAGGTGGAGGCTGGCCTAATGGCATCATGGACCATCCCATTCATGGATGAGGGAACCCCGCACCAGCCACGTGGAACAAGGTCCCGAGTGGTTAATGGGAACTTTAAACGTAGGTGCCGCTGGGTGTTGTCGATATCACTGTGTTGAGGATGCTTGTGTATCAATTGTTTGGTGAAGATTAACCTAGACGTTGATGTTCGACATCAAGAGAAAGGAAAGAAACGCCCGCCATCCATCCACCGTTCGGAAAGTTTCCTTGAGGACCAAAAACCATTAACCAAGCCAGTAGAGCCAAGGCAAAGATCTCGGCCCGCGACTCGACTAACATCGGCGATGCCCCGACCCAGTTCCCCAGCAGCAGTTAAACCATCGGAGCAAAGACGACGGACTAGCACCCTTCCATGCAGATCTCCCATAATCCAGACCAACAAGGTTCGGTATCCAGCTTCCTCATCCAGCTTCCTCATCCAGGGCAAAACACCTGGCCCACTGCGGCTCCGCACGCGGCCCAGGCTGCAAGAGACGGACATATTATAAATGCAGCGGCTGGCACACAGCTACTCGATCGATGGGGAGAAAAAAAAAGAGTCTCGATCTTGAATTCCGAGATAGCAGCATTTCGTACGCCCGTTGCTCGCGTGCTTATTCCACATGGCTCCCGTCCCTGTCGCGGTGCAATGCCCAAACGTCTGCACACGAGGGAGGCGACAGCGAGAGAATATGCTATCCGGACCTACCGATTGGAGCGTCCTCTAGCTAGTCTTTGCTGGCTATCTAGTGCGAACCAGACGCTTGGCACCACCACGCCGTCCCCAGTGCCAGTGTGTCCTGGGGAGCAAGTCCAGCGGGACGCCGTCTTGACTCCCGGGGAGGGGAGCGCCAGATTGCCAAGTGACGTGAGCGTGATAAGATATCAAGGGAAGTGGGCGCACGCACGCACGCCACGCCAGATACCATTGCTTATCAGAGGAAACGGGCATTCTGGGAATGTCTCCGCGCTGGGTGCATCCGTGGGGCCAGCGTTTGAGTTCCCGCTAGGCGATATCGAACTCCATCGCGGACAGTCTAGAATCCCGGTAGACCAGGCTAGCCTTGCTCCAAGATGCTTGCCACCCGCGGCGCGAGAGTCAGGTATCCGTCACGTGTTGGCTCTGCCTCGTTCTTCGCCGGTGCCCTTTATCAGTACGCGTTGGCCGCGTTGCCAAGGCTAGCCTGCGTGTCGTCTTGATATCTGGCAGGCTTTCTTATCGGTGTTGGAAGTGTCTCCCCCTGTCGCGTCGTGTCGCTTGCAGCTAGTCCAAGCTTCAGTATACTCCCAAGGGTCATACGACGGGAGAGCCAATCGCTCGACGTAATCGCCAAGTGGGAGGTGGTCTGAACGCTTGTATCCTGCTCGTCCCTAGTGTGCAGCTCTATCTGCCTTGTTCAAGTGTCCCGAGTATAAAGCGCCGGGGTGGTCTCGCGCTTCAATCCTTCTGCTGCCCTGCTTGATCCATCCCATCATTCCGGATCTTCACAAACACCGACAATGATCAGCAACAGTAAGAGTGGGTCGGAAGATGGCATTCCCTCCAAGGAGAATGCCATCACCCAGGTCACCAGCACGTCTGAGGCTCAGATGTTTGACATTGAAGACAGCAAAAATGGCCAATTCCATCGATCCTTTAGCCCCCGTCAGATCCATGTAAGTAGTTTTCTACAACAACTGCTCAGTTACTCTCGGGCTAAACTGACACTTTACCCCCACAGATCATTTCTCTCGGTTCGAATATCGGTAGCGGCGTCTTCATCGCCACTGGTAAAGCTCTCGCCGGCGGAGGACCGGGAAACATGGTCATCGCGTACATGCTCGTGTGCTCCTGCGTGTGGGCCGTGCTTCAGACTCTCTCCGAAATGACCATTGGTTTCCCGACATCTGGAAACTACATTGACTACGCCGGACGCTGGGTTGACCCTGCGCTGGCTTTTGGCGCTGGATTCGCCGAGTGGCTTGGTATGTGCTGTACACGATGGAGGCGCATTGAGACTGCGACTGACATCTTCGGATAGGCTGGACTGCGGTTGTCGGCGCCGAAGCCGTATTCTTCAACATCTTGATCAAGTATTGGAATCCCGATGGAATTCCCCTGGCAGCATCACGTAAGAGTCCCCCGCTGCTTTGTGTGGACCTCACTGACGGGGCATCCAGTTACCATCTTCACCTTTGCGACCCTGGCCATTTTTCTGCTCCCCAACAAAGCCTTTGCGTGGTTTGAATACGTCACGTCGCTCATCAAGATCTTCCTGTTTCTCATGATTATCTTTCTCTCGATTGCTCTGGTCGCCGGTGCTGGACCGACGGGCAAGGTCCACGATGGAGCATACTGGAGAGATCTGCCAGTATTTAAAAACGGGTTCTTCGTGCGTATAACCCCTTGCGAGATTATGAAGTTTAGGCTAATTGGTTAGGGGTTTGCGAATGCTGCCTTACTGGCCGTCTGGGCCGTGGGAGACCAAGTCTTTATCGGAATCATGGGTGGGGAGGCCGAGTCGCCGCGCTTTTCCATGGCCCATGCGACGAAGCTGGTCCCCTTCCGCGTCAACTTCATCTACATGCTGAGCGTACGTTGGACCTTGCTCTACTTGAAATACCACGATACTGACCAACATATGACAGGTCATCTTCATCACGCTCCTCATCCCATCCGACGACGATCGTCTCCTTGGCGGCAGCGGCGTCACTTCGTCGCCGTTTGTCCTCGCCGTCACCAACTCAGGAGTCAAGGGCATCGCCGACATCATGAACGCGTGCATGATCATCGGAATTCTTGCCATCGCCGCCGAATCAATCTACCTCGCGTCCCGAATCCTGCGGACCATGGCCCACCAAAATCTCATCCCCGAGTTTATTGCCAAGGTTGATGATCAGGGACGCCCGAGGTGGTCGCTTGTCATTACAGGCGCCACTGCACTGCTCTTGACCTACCTCAACTTGAACGGTATGTCGCCATGTTTGTCACGACGATCCTCGAGCTCAGTACTAACTCATCTCTTAAGGCGACGGTGCAAAGGTCTTCAACTGGCTGCTGTCAATCACCAGCGCCTCCTTCTTCATGAACTGGATGATCATTGCCTTCACCTCTTGGCGGTTCCATCAGGCCCTCACCGCGCAAAACGACCCGCTCTTTACACAGGTGTATGCGTGGAAGTCCGTCGCGTGGCCTATCGCTCCCGCCTGGCTGATGGCGGTGTCGACATTGCTCTTAGCCTGTTGTCTTGGTGCCGGCATTGGCGATCTCGTGAGTGTTCCGAATGCCAGTCCTCTTGATGTCTCAATGTACTAACTGAAATTTTAGTCCACTACCCCCTTCAGCGCCGAGACCTTTTTCCAATACGTCATCGGCATTCTTATCATCGTCGTCTTCACGGCCGCGTACAAGGTGATAATGAAGACCCCTTGGAGGGACCCCAAAACGGCGGATCTCGTGACTGGCCGACGCACACTCAGCGAGGAAGAGATCACCCAGCTGGACGAGTACTACGCCATGCCAAAATGGAGGCGCTTCCTGACTTATGTCGCTTTGTGGTGATCTGCGTACAGAGCGGTCGCTTTGATTTAGCGCGTTTGGGCGTAGGGAGGTGACTTGGACTTGAAGCAAGTGATGGGAGGACTTGGAGAAGATAAAGACGTAGGATCGCAGAGTATACAGACCGATATTTGTCGGTCGATCGGGCAGGGCTGGTTATACCTGCCGGTCAACACACAGCCTCCATCTTCAACATTGCAACTCTGAGCGTAACCTGGCGAGTAAGAGGAGAGGCCTTCCTCAGGGGAACACCTCAATGTGAAGGCGATCAGGATTCATTGGCCGGTCTAGAGAATGCATGGATCTAACCATGACCAGTTGCACCCATTACCAGCTGATAAACATGACCCCCCTGGTGCAACTAATCTCATCAGCCGAATATCTGCAGCTATTCTATTGGTGTTCTGCTGCAACAACGGGGCATGTCGAGGAAGCATCGGCGTCTAAGGCTCCGATCCGCCGATCCAGACGCCCCTGACGTAGTAAAAATCGGAAGTGTCGGCGCCGATATGCCGACCCGCCGCTGTGCTCTGCATTGCGATTGGCTTGTCGTGTGCAGGGCTGATGCAAGTGGATCTACAGGGCTTGGCGCAGTCAGACGGACAGGCGTTAACGTTGTGTGAACAGCCACAACGGCCACGCAACATGGACGGGGAATGTAGAAGACGTTGACTCCTGTGAGAGAGATTGTTGATGCGGTATCCCGATTGAGACTGCCATTCGAGCTGTGCGAGGGTATTTTCGCAGTAATGAGTAACTATATATCGTCTACATTGTCTCTGTCTCAATGTGTGCTTTCATCCACTCCCGATCACGACAGCAACGACAGCAAGGCAGTAAATCGACAGCCTAGTCAACAATCAACAAACCCGTAATCATCTAGTCAGCAACAATGCCTGCTCCAGCTCAAGGAAAAACTCCTCAGCGCTACCACTACGACCCCTCTCTCGCCGCCGCCGTAATCTTTGCCGTCGTCTTTGGCATCTCCGCCCTTGGCCACACTTACCAGATGGTCCAGAGGCGCACCTGGTACTTTACCGCCTTCCTCATCGGAGTTCTCTGTACGTTTCTTCCTGTTTTATCTTCTTTGCATCTAATAACCCTGAAAAGTCGAGGTTGGAGGTTACGCCGCCCGTGCCGTCAACGCATCCGAGACCCCAGACTGGTCGCAAGCTCCCTTCATCGTCCAAACTCTCCTCCTTCTCTTGGCTCCCGCCTTGTTCGCCGCCTCGATTTACATGGTGCTGGGTCGCATTATCCGCACGCTGGAGGCGGAGCATCACTCCATCGTCAGGGTCAATTGGTTGACTAACATCTTTGTCCTCGGCGACGTTCTCTCATTTATAGTGCAGGCCGTCGGTAAGCACCACCAAGTCTTTTCGCTCCGCAAGTCAGTCGTACTAACACATTTCAGGCGGTGTAATTGTTGCAAACGCCGATAGCAAGGACGATCTCGACAAAGGCCAGAACATCGTCCTCGTCGGTCTAGCCATCCAAATCATCTTCTTTGGAGTATTCATCGCCGTCATTTCCTTCTTCCACTTCCGCATCGTTCGACACCCGACTACTACAAGTCTCGAGACCACCCTTCCATGGAAGCGATACATCTTGGTCCTATACGCCGCGTCTCTATTGATTATGATTCGATCCATCTTCAGGGTTGCAGAATTTGCGGGAGGACCCACGGGCACACTCCAGACGTCAGAGGCGTACATGTATTGCCTGGATTCAACCCTCATGTTGATCTGCGTGCTACTTTTCAACATTCAACACCCAAGCACCGTCGTTCAAAAGTCTCAACACAAGTCATCCGAGACCCATCTTGAATTGATGAGCGCCTAATCATATCATGATGCGTCGCCTCGTTCTTAAAGAATCGTGGAGATCACTTGCGGGGTGGAGCAATTGGCCTTGCAATTGAAGGAGTTGGTATTAAAATATTCTGTAGACTGAAGTCTTACGTTCTTTAATAAGCCACCGTTTCTTGAAGGGAATATCTCTTTGCCTTGGGGAAGGAGAACGCTGATACAATAGACTAGAATTTAATCATGAAATTGGGGAATAATGTTTATCTGGGGCAGCAAGCTATCTAGACGTGTCAAAACCACACTTCGCCACCTGTTGAAAGACCCAGCTCACTACTTCATCCATGCCACACTCAGACTTGATTTGTGCCCCGCCCCAAGGATCTCTCTATACAAATCAGGTCTCCTAGCCTGCTTGTACCGATGACCTCCTGCCTGCTCAAGTTTCTCTCTGGTACAGACAGCAACAGCCATGTCGTCCTCTAGCAGCGTGCATTCGGCCAAGACATCTCCGAAGGGGTCGAGAATCATCGAGCAGCCATTCTTTAGTTGATCGTCATCCATGCCGATGGGATTGGAGAAGACAGCGTAGACGGCGTTATCGTACGCCCGCGCAGGCAGCCACTTCATGAGCCAGGCTCTGCCCTTCAGACCACTAAACTCGGCCCGTAGCGTAGTTGGATCCTGAGCCCTTTTGTGCCAGAGAGCAGAGTCCACAAAGCCAGCTCCAGGCCGAGTAGACGGTGTGCACATGGTGACGTGGGGCATGAAGATGATCTCTGCGCCGAGAAGCGCCGTCGCGCGCACGTTCTCGACGACATTGTTGTCGTAGCAAATCAGGATTCCACATTTCCAGCCGAGCAGGTCAAAGACGACGTATTCGTTTCCTGGGCTCAGGTGCGCGCTGATGAAGGGATGCAGCTTGCGGAACTTGGCGACGAAGCCGCGGGTACTGTCCACGCAGACGTACGTGTTGTATATGAGGCCGTCATCGTCCTTCTCAAACAGCCCAGCTAGAACCGCGATTTTATTCTCGCGCGAGATTTCAATCAACGACTCAGTACTCGGACCAGATGGGACTGTCTCGGCGACTTCCAGAAGCTCCGCTTTCGAAAGACGGCTGGCAAAGGTGTACCCGGTGACGGAGCATTCGTGAAAGGCAACGACCTTGCAGCCACGCCGCGCCGCTTCGGCTGTCAATCGTCGGATGATGTTGAGGTTTTTGTCTTTATCGCCCGACGCATTCTCAAACTGCACGGAAGCAATCTTCAAGTCGGACATGATTGGGTTTGGATATTGTTTGGACTTTGTACAGCGCGGCTAAAGTGCAGATACGGTCTACTTAATCCCCTCACTCATGGCTGTAGTAGCATCGTCAGCCGCAAACTTGGAGGTTTCTGGGATGCAACGTTGTTGTCGCCAGGCCTGGTGCCTTGGCACGCCTTTGAAATGATCAGCCGCATATACGATCTGCTCGAGCAGCCAATCGCCGTGTTCGAAACCAGCTTCATGTGAAGCCATCGGACCATCCGGCCTTCTGGCTAGAGCGCAAGTGGAGTCGAGCTGAGGTCGATTGAAAGTAACCATCCATTTGGCCTATTTGCTAGTCCACCTCGTATAAACGCGGAAACCACACCGTGTGTCTGCGGGGCGGTTCTCGGTATGCCTAACCTCTCCACTCTGTAGCTACAAAGACTCGGGTCCTGCAACTCTAAGCTGAGTCTTTGCCGAGCCATACTGGGCATCATAGAACTAAAGCTAGAGTTTACAAGCAGGCAACTAATGACCCTCCGCAAAGGGACAGAAGCTATCTGTGACATTGACCGGGCCAGCGCTCTGGACAATTCCGCCACCTGGGATGTAAACGCGATCTCCCACAGCCACCGCTGAAGTCCCGTGGCGCGGCAGTTTCATCGGCCCCAGCTTCTTCCATGTTTCCGACAGAGTATCGAAAACCTCCGTCTCGTTGAACACCCCATGGGAGCCTTCAGCTTCGTTGCCCTCCCCACCAAAGATGTACACCAATCTCCCAATTGTACCAGCAGAAACACCGCCTCGCGCAGTCGGCATCCTGCCCGAGCTCGTCCGCCAGCCGCGGTTGGGATGCCTCAGGTCCAACGCAAACACCGTGTCTCTGAAGTTGTGCTGCCCAAAGTACCGGCCACCGATCACGTAGTACGTCGAGCCCACCACTGCGCCGCCGGCATGATCTCGACCCTCTGGGATGCGTGTAGCGGGTTCAGGCAGAGTAATCCAGGTCTCAGAGCATGTGTCAAAGGCTAAGACCGAGTCGATGGAGTCTTGATAGCCACTGATGACGCTAAGCTGGGTCATGCCTCCTGCCAGGTAGATGGTCTCGCCGTGAACCCCCATAGTTGCGCTTCCCCTTTCCATTCCGTCGGGGATTGGGTCGAGCCGTGTCCATTTGTCCCGAACAGGGTTGTAGACCCAAGAATCAGGCACAGCTTTCCATGCGCCATCCGGGGCAACTGCGAGGCCACCCAAAAGGTAGATCTTGTTGTTCACCACGGCAACGTTGGGGTGGTTGACTTTGAACGGCGCGTTGGACGCCGACCGCCACGAGTTGGTGGGAATATCGTACAGCTGCATCATGTCGGTCGTGCTGTAGCTTCCGTTATCGGGGACAATGCCGCCCAAGATGGCGATGGTACTGTGGGAAACTGCAACCGTTGCGTGCTCTTGTCGTGGAGCCACGGGGATAGGAGCGAGGTCTATCCAGGCGCCATCTTTGCAGCGCAAGCATGATGCCATGGCCACGCCTGGCAGGCCGAAAAGGGCGATAAAAAGGTTGTTTGCAGCTCGCATCGTGTGTAGTGTGTTCAAGAGTCTTGTTGATAAAGATGCAAGTAGGCTGGGAAGTGTCTACTATTTGCTAAATGGGGATGAGGAGGATGCCTTAAATACTCGAGATTGTTCGACTTTGCCTTAGCCTTCGCCTCCGCTGTTACGTATGTCAAGTTGCTGGTGTCGGCCTCGGACCTTCGGCCTACTGGAGCGAAGCAGGGATCAGGATCCTAATATTCGGTCTCGGGGCTTCGGTCGACTTTCTCGCTTATGTCTCCAAAGAATTAGATTAAGAAGACTACTATGCATAATTCAGAGGCTTGCGAGTCTGACGTCAAAGAGGGGCAATGATTAACTGTTACTTCAGCGTGCAACACCAGACCACAACATCCAATGACGCACCTTGCAGCCATTGACAGCGTTTGAACGATGACTCTTACAAAGGATGGGTGCTCAAGCCATTGCTTCTCTTTTTGTTGAGCAGGATTTTCAAGATTCTTTTTTCAATTATCAAGATGTTGATGAGACGAACAACTCCCGCCCCAAGATCAAGCGGTGTATGAATATCGGTGGTAACCTCAAGACTTCTCGTGCCGCAGGGATGCTGACTAACATTCCCTGCTGCACAATCTGTAGTGCGACGCGACGAGACGTGGCGTTGCTTCATCACAAAGAACTCACGCCGAGAGCAAAGACTGATGCATCTACTAAACGTCAAGACCAGGAAGCTTGAATACTTTTCCGATGGTACCGCTCCTAAATACGGCATCTTGTCCCACACGTGGGATCAGAACGAGCCTACCTTTGACGACTTCCAGAGCAGTTCGCGACGCTGGAAACTGAGGATTGGATCCCGCAACTTGAAGATCAATGGCTGTTGCGCGCGAGCAGCATCCGACGGACTCAGCCATATCTGGATTGATAATTGCTGCATCGACAAGAAGAGCAGTGCTGAGCTTTCCGAGGCCATCAACTCCATGTTCACGTGGTACGCCAACGCCGCCGTCTGCTACGTCTATCTTGGGGATCTTGATCCCATGACTCAACCACAAGCTCGCACAGGCGTGCAGCCACCATCATTGAGCACTTCCCAGCTCGACGAACTCGAGAAAGCCAGGTGGTTCACGAGGGGATGGACATTACAAGAGCTCCTCGCACCGTCATTGCTGAAATTCTACGACTCAACTTGGAACCTCGTCGGATACTCGAGCTGGATCAACGCAGATGGGAACACTACCTGGAAGGTCCCTCGAATTACCACTCTTCTAGCCGAAATCACCGGAATACCGAGGAAATATCTACAAGGCGAAACCCTAGGTCAAGCTTCTGTAGCCGAGAAGATGAGTTGGGCAGCTAGCAGGCAGACCACGCGCAGGGAAGACATGGCGTACTGCCTTCTTGGCATATTCGGCGTCAACATGCCGCTACTCTACGGCGAGGGTATGGGTGCTTTCGTGCGCCTCCAGGAGGAGATACTCAAGAAGCACGATGATCACTCGGTCTTTGCGTGGGGATATAATAACGATTACTTCATACCCGAGCAAACTAGTAACGGAGGGCCTTCCATGGCTCTTTCACCTGCCAAGTTTAGATGGTGTGGCGAGGTCACCGCACGCCGACCAGAAGACGTACCATCCAACCACTACGAAACAACAAATGTCGGCATCCACATCAAGCTACCTTTGATCCAGCTTCGGTCGGGAGAATACCTCGCCCGCCTCAACTGCACCGTCGACTCTGACCAGCCCGATATCCTGCTGGAGGACAAGTATCTTGCCCTCATCCTGACCCAGTCTCGAGACCAAGAAAATGTCTTTTACAGGCGCAGCACGACATCGCCAACCCTCGTTCCGGTTAGGTTCTTCGAGCATGCACTCCGTCACAGCATTTACCTAGCACCTACTCCCTTTGTCACCCATCGCCAGATGAGAAACGCACCTCTTTTCGTATCGACCGCTTGCTCAAAACTCTTTATCGTCCAGTACACGTACCCAGACGTTCTTGATATCCACGAGGGTGTATATACCATGGTTAGTGACTTATGGAAGCACTTGAAGAACGGGAATGCCATTTTTCTAGACTGCATTAGCGTCACAGGCCAGAAATTTGCCATTCAAGTTCAGTTCTTTTGGGGCAATGATGACTCTGAGAGCGGTTCAAATAATATCGCATCAGCTTATATGAACCTTTCATATCGACGGCATGTCTGCTCCATGGTTGAGCTCATGCTGCCCCCAGAAGCTGCTGACGTTCCCGACATGAGTTGGGAGGCGAACGTGGTTATTGAGGGTCAGCAGATCGTTCTAGGACCCGCCGAGAGCAACCAGTGGAGTATTGAGCTTGCTCTATAGGCTTACATAGGGTCATCACGGTTGTTAAAAAAACAATATCTCATCAAAAGCATCATGTATATGTTCATATATATAGAATCTATCCTTCCTATAAGGTCATCCTTTTCGTGTGGCATTGACAAAGTCGTGGTGGGCAAGCTCGTAGACAAATCCAGAAGTGAGCTTCGCGTGCTGAGCAACGTGGTCAAAGTCGATCTTGTCAATGGTATCGTTGGGGGTGTGGATGAAAGGGTTGTGGTTGCCAAACGGTGTTTCGAAGAGGAACGACGAGGGAAACCCGTTTCGAGTAGCGGAAGCGTGATCAGAGCAGGCATAGCCACACTCGGACTCCTCATAGGGAATGTCGGTGTACTCATCAATGAGAACCTTGAGGAACTCGTTTTGGCTGGAGTCGGTATTGTCGGTGACGAGGCCGAAACGCTCGACGCCGTCACGGCCCTTGTAGCCGACCATGTCTTGGTTGAGCATGGCTTCGACCTGAATGCCAAGACGGGAGTAGGTGTTGAAGATGTCCTGGGAGCCCAGCAGGCCAGACTCCTCGGCTGAGTACCAGTGGAACTCGATGGTGTTTGCGTGGTCGCCCTCGGCGATCCGTGGGTCCTTGAGGAATGCGTCCAGGACGTTGAGAAGCATGATGGACCCAGAGCCGTTGTCATCAGCACCTGGGGCACGGCCGGCACCGCGGTCGTTGGAGATGACTGAATCAAGGTGAGAGCCGACGATGACGGTTTTAAGGCGGACCTGGCCGGGGATAGAGACAACAATGGATGGCTGCGACCAGGCCTGGTGCTGGATCAGACGAACCGTGGCTAGGGGATGCTTCTTGATGACCTTCTCGACTTCCTTGTGAAGCCATTCAGCAGCCTCCACGCCGTACTTGGAGTTAAAGTAGCGGTTATGGAACGAGGAAAACTTCTTCAGCTGCGACTTGATCTTCTTGATATCAATGCTTTTGATGATGTTCTGAACGCTGGATTGATATTGGATCTTGTCGGGGTAGGATGCAGCAACGACCATCAGCTGTGACGTCGCAGGCTCGTGATCCTTCCACTCAGTGATGTCAAAGAAGTGAACATGGTCCTGGGATGTGGTCAGCGATTAATGAGTCCTCGCAAGCCGACGCAGGCAGCTCACGTCAATCATCTGAAACTTCTCGTCTTCGGTGACCTCGACGGTCTGGCCAGGCCCTATTTCGAGGGTGAAGAGCTTCTCTGCACGCTCCACGGGCGGAACAGTGGCCGAGACCGAGGCGGCAAGGGCCACGATGAAGGGTGTGGTGTAGTGCATGCTGAAAGCTTCAAGTTGGAGAGGCTGCGTCAAAGAACGAATGGGACATGGACAAAGGTAGAGGGAGGGGAAAAATTTACAGCTCATGGACATGTCAACCTCATGTAGCTGCAATTCGGCCAGTTCCAAGGTGTCATCCCGCATCATCCGATCACCCCGATCGCCTCGAGTATTTTCAACCCCTCAAGAACTTTCGGAGGGATCTACAGCATCAGTCAAGTTGCCCAGAACCTGGTGCTGACGTGCTACTCCGCAAAGGGAAGCTCGACAGAAGCCAAGGTTATGAGCGGTCGGCATCTTCCAAAGCGGATAGACGCTAGCATCATGCTTAAGATAAAGTTAGCCACCCGCCAACGCCGGTTCCTGGAAGCAATTGCAAGGAACCCCGGTCGCCAAGGTGGGCAGTGTCAATTGTCTCCCCGCAGGTCCTGGTGACATGGCGACTCTATCCATGACAAAGCTTCAAGAGGGGTAGCCAAGGCCGATGTGACGGTTACTTTGAATTGTCCGGAAGCTGCCCTATTTTGGCAGGCCGAACGGCGCGCCAAGAGGCCTATCAATACGAAGCAATTGCACTTGGCGCATAAACACCAAAAGTTCATGGATACGAGATCAACACGCGACCTTGCGGCAGTGGCGGAATCAGCCAAACGCCTCGAATCCCACATTCTAAACTCCCCAAAGATACTTCAAGTCATAGCATCACTAAGGCTAGCTACATTTGTCTTATTTCCGAAGCGTGTCATACATTTTCTTACCTAATTGATTAGGCTCAACTTTAGCGAGCCGAAAGCCAATCGGTCGGTCAAGAGGTTATATCCTTGCCACATCCGGAGCATTTAAAAACTTTCTATATTTCCTACAGAAATTATGCGTCGACCTTAGTTCTGTAGTGCTCTTTGCCCGATTTCCAAAATTTCCCTAGCTGTTGTCACTACTTTCCTTCTCCGCCTGCATCTCCATCAACAAGACCTGCTTCAGAGTGACTGAAAAATGGTGTCCACTTTGACAGACAAGTGGGCACGTGATGAGAATGCTTACATCAGCCGTGTTTTCCAACCTTACCTAACCGCCCAGATGTTGACAGCATCCCTCTCAGCCAAGCTTTGAGCAACCACATCCGCGGTACAAGCAAAAAAGTGGCACCTCGGCGCTATTCAGCTCTGTCGAGTCATTCGTGTACTGCATTATTGAACCTTTCCATTGTCTCAACGTCTCTCAGTCTCCTAACCTCCCATGGATGCCCGTCACGCCCAAATCTGCTCTTGGATACAAACAGGGAAGCATACAATTCTGACGGATTACGACAAAGCCAACAGCATCTACTAGGTCGGCCTCACTCGCGGTTGAAAAGCTACGAGGCGCGGATGATGATATTCTCATACCTACGGCAAACAAGATCGATCGTGTTTTCCAGGAAGGCCGGGAAACTTGGAGGCAATTTGTCGCGTCAGCCCAGTCTCTTCCTCGTGGTTCCTTATCAGCGGGATTCAACGACCCATCCATCCTCTTAAAGGATGTGCCCGCACTACCCAAAACCCTGCCCAAGCATGGTGTGTTGACTGGACAGCCATTATGGCATGTCCCATACCCCGAAAGTGACGGAGACGATCGCAAACACCATCGAGACTTGGATCTCGAGCATCTGTATGGCACGCAAAAATATTTTTGCCTGTCATTCCCTTCACCAATTGAGTGTCATTCGTCCTTTCAATCCAGCCGCAGCCATGAGAAAGACTCCAAATCTCCAGCTGGCGGGTTTGGTTCTACTGCTCCACGAGGTCTGCTGCTTTTGACATTATGCTAGTCGTATATATTCTTAGTGCGATTCTGGGAACTTCAGCGGAAAACGGTCATTTATACTCCTCACGCACTGCAACTGAAGCCAATCAAGGGTTCTTGCGCCCGACGAGGCGCCGTCAACCTTCATCTAGGAGACTCTGCGTCTCACGCTCTTGTCAAGTGGCTTTGTGCTATTCTCGCGCCTAAACCTGGTTGGTCAGTTGAAGGAGGAGGTTTCGCACTATGGGTAGCCTTCTGCTCCGGGAGCACTCAGTTTTCTATCTTCACTGATGAGGATGTACCCTTCTCTCTAAACGAGATGCCGCCCAGCTCTTCCGAGGCTACGGACCTTCTCATAGAGCTTTGCAGCTTATATGGATTTGAACCCACCAGGCGCTATGGCGACAGCCGGGACCCATTGTCCCTGGTCACAGCTGGGTTTCTGGCTGCAATGGCACTACCGTTTTACCGGTTTGTTAACTTTCAGCTGCAATTTTTCACCTCCACGCTTTCAAAGAACCCAATCGACCAAATGGAAACGGGCCCTATACGGTAATACGTTGCTGACCTTCGGTATTACATGACATTAAGCATGTACTCACCGTCTATGGGGTCTATCATTTGGAGTATGTTCTGGCAGCCAGAGGTAGAGTGCAATACTGTCAGCCTGTGGTTAAGCCCTATCCTCAGTGTACTACGACTAATTCTCGACAATGGGAACTTGGACATTGTTCCGAAAGCTTTTGCTCTTCGTCGGCCGCGGGTTGCGCTTTGGTGGCTGGGTATCTTTCTTCTTAGGAGCCCTACCATCTCTAGCTATATTGTGCATTACCTGGAGACGCTTAAAGAATGTTGGGGATGCGGGTCAATGGCACCGCCTGATACAACTGTCTCTGCGTGGACTGGATCTCCTGAGTCTTTCCTTGACGAGAAGCCATCACGTGCCTACGTCGGATCGACCGGTTGGGTGGCAACGTCTGATCTGCTGAAACATCGCTATAACTGCAGCCTACAGAATACAGAGTCCGCGGCTTTGTCCTGGAGACCTTTCGGGAGTGTGCCGAAGGAAGCGATAGAGCTTGAGCTGTGGCCATCGCTGGAGCACTGCCCTGCTAGAACATACAAGCATTAGGTCTGGTGGATCAAGAAGGGACGAACGGTTGTTGGTCGCAATATTCAGCTTGGGTTTTCGAAGGACACCGGCAGGTTTGTTCAGGACGTGGCTGACCGCCTAGACACGGTTCATTTGGACAACGTTACGGAATGCAGGGTTAACCTGAACCTAGAACCGTCACACCAAGCTACCCTTCGAACGATAGACTACTGCATGGAGGGTATAATGGGTGATCGAGATACAGAAATACTAACAGTCCCAGGTGCCAGAACGCACCCATGGCTCGAGGACTGGAGAGGACTTGAATAGTCACGGAATGGGGTATGCAGACGTCAAAGGACGGCATCAAAATTGTGATAACTTGAGCTGTGGGTCCGACCCTTGTTATAGATTGTGCTGGATCGATGGAAGATGGAGGTATCACCACAAACGACCCGAAACCCAGACAAATAACGCACGATATACTTGCCCAGGTTCGCACTGAGCCGATCCTTGGGATTCTCCCATAATAACCTTTGGCTTCTAGCCCCAGCCGTCGCTCTCGTGCGTGCTCAAACTTCTTCTACGCTACGCCACCCATTCGACCGAGCGCGAGACCGAACATGGTAAGGCCATGATTTGCGAGCGTGATGTCAGGTCGCCATGGCCAAAAGCTGTGCGGGGTTGCGGCGCTGCGAGGAGAAGCGAGTGGTGTTAGGTACCTCCTTAACAGTGTTTTGCACGCGGCTGGAGCGCTATCCGGCGAAAACCGTTGAAGTGATGCCTGGCCAGGTTCAATGCCGCATCAGCAGTCTGCCTCGGGGAATCAGAAGTTCCGGGTCGCAGCAGCCCACCCACGACCCACAGCACAAAATCGCACAGACTCCATAGCACATAATAGCACATAATAGAAGCAAACACCCCGCAGCATATAGGAGCATAGTTTGTATTGGCGGAAAGTGACAGTCCAGATTCGCAAGTAATAGACAGATGGTAAAGGGCTGGCCCTCTAGAATACACTAAGCTGTAAGTCATCACCAGCATCTATGCCTAAGCTGCTAGCTAAAAGGTGGAGGTACTTCACTAGCGGAGCGCCTGGATTAGGTCAAAGTTCAAATCACACCAAGTATTCTCTTCGTATCAAAACCAGTCACTGGCAGTGTCCGGATTGCAGGATAAGAACTGTGACGGGCCTCTCAACATGGCTCACCTATGGATTATACCGCGACGATAATGCGACGTCCAGATCTGGTAATATTGCGAGAAACCCCACCCACCCACACGTTGGACTCGCGCAAACAGATTGCAGTAGCGCGAGGTCGAATCAAGAGGTGATTACCAAATGAGGAAATTCTCAGAGAAACCGTTGCCCCGAGTCAAGTCTTATACTGGGTGGCCTGTTACAGCGCTTGAAGTGATGCATGTCTGGCATAGGAGTAAAGCCCTGAATACTCGCGAAATTTCCTAAAGAAGCATTGAGGGTTTCTTTCTCGGAGCATCTCGTCATGGCGACCAAGCGCATGCCCAAGATTAAAACCTAGACCACCTTGCTTAAGAATAAGACTGCCGCTCAAATCTTGTCAGCAGGACTCAACCCTGACCCTTTCAACATCACCGACATGTCTTCCCGAGACGGCTACTCGTGGACTCAGGACCAGGGCCTCAAGGCCGGCGTCCCATGCATCGGAGCGATCCAGCCTCCTACAAATCTCAACCCAACCGCCTCTCAGATTTTTGACGTCGTCGTCGTCGGTGCTGGATACTGTGGCCTCACGGCAGCACGCGATGCGTCTCTGTCCGGTAGCATTCCCAACTCTTTTCACTCTACTCCGCTGACATTTGCTACTACAGGGCTTAAGGTTCTTCTCCTCGAAGGACGCGATCGCATCGGAGGCCGCTCTTGGTCTTCCAACATTGGCGGGTATCCCTTTGAGATGGGCGGCACCTGGGTTTACTGGGGACAGCCGAACGTCTGGCGCGAAATCACGCGGTACCAGATGCAGGACGATCTTGAGCTCTCGTATGACTTTTCAAAGGGCATTAATCAGTTCATCCTGGCCAGTTCGGAAGGGGAACAAAAGTTCACTCACGAGGAAGAGGTTTGTGAAGCCTACTCTGTGTCGATCGCTTCTAACTGCGACAGGACGCCATCATGGAATCGGGCTTGTGCAAGCTAATCAATGTCGACGGCGAATTCGGCAAAAAGATCATGCCCTTCCCCCACACAGAAAACTTCACGCCCGAGGCTCTCGCATACGACCGCATCTCAGTCGCTGACCGGATCGCCGAGATCAAAGATTCACTGACCCCGACCGAACGCCTTACGGTCGAGGCATTCGTCCTGCTCTGCAGCGGCGGCACGCTCGAAACGACGAGTTTTCTTGAATTCCTGCACTGGTGGGCTTTGAGCGAATACTCATACGACGGATGCATCAAGTATCTCGTCAAGTACAAGTTCCGCGGAGGGCAGTCGACCTTTGCTGTCCGTTTCTTCCGGGAAGCGTTGGCCACGGGCAATCTTACGTACGCTTTCAACTCGCCCGTCGCGAGCGTCGATGATGGCCAGGATGGTGTCACAGTCACGACTCGAGACGGGCGGAAGTTCACCGCTACCAGAATGATCAGCGCCATGCCTCTCAACGTCTTGAACTGCGTCCAATTCAACCCGCCGCTACCGACAGGGAAGAAAACGGCTGCGGACATTGGCCACGTCAATCAGTGCATCAAAGTCCATGCCGAAGTTCGCAACACCGAGTTGCGTTCGTACACCGGGATCAGCTACCCGCACAACGGTCTGTACTACGCCCTAGGGGACGGGACGACGCCGGCGGGTAATGCGCACATCGTCAGCTTTGGAGGACAGCATAATCACTTCAACCCAGAGGAGGACATGCAAGCGACCCTCAGCGCGCTGCAGGGCCTTGTTCCGATGGACGTTGAGCGAGTCGTAAGTAAAATCATCGATATAATTGACCAACGTCTAATGTCAGCTCGACAGGTCTTCCACAACTGGTCCAAGGATGAATTTGCCAAAGGAGCTTGGTAAGATCACCGCACTCCACGCCCATCACAGACTAACACGAACAGGTTCTTTCCGGCACCAAATCTTCTGTCAAGTCACCTTGGAGACATGAGAGCTCAGCAAGGCAACATCTTCTTTGCCAGTTCTGACTGGGCACTGGGTTGGCGGAGTTTCATCGATGGGGCAATTGAGGAGGGGACACGGGCGGCTGTTATGGTCTGTGATTCCATCTCAAAGTCATCTCCAAAGCCTAAGCTAGCGTGATCACTAGGTGGATTTGCGCTGGATTCTCAATATCTATTCCCTTGGGTAGAGTTTTGAAAATTGAACCGGGTTATGCTCTCTACTTGATGCATCCTATCGGTTGTTACATGAACTCTCCTCCGACACATTTTCTCCTTATTCTGCACGAATATCTAAGCAATACAGCCCAACTAGAAGTTTGTCTGTTTGCACAGCGTTGAATGTGGCCTGAGCCCAGCGTCAAGAGCCTCGACTCCAACCGAGTAGATAGAAATTGACCCCGGTCCAGTATCTAGGGTGGCAAGGTGGATATTCGCCTCTTCCACACCAACACTAGGTAGGTCCACAGCGTGCATGACGCTTGTCTAGGTTCAGATGGACACTGTTTAGACCTTCACCAATAAAGGTAGAGTAAAATGTCTCACACCTCTAACGCCAGCGTAAACCTGATCACGCCTGCGCAATCTCTGGACTCCACCTGGTTCTTTCAGCGAACAGATCCTCGTCATAAAGCCACCTCCAACGCCTCACAACGCAATCCTCGGCGCTCAACTGACAGGATGCGACAATAAGTTTCGATCATTATCTGTCTCGGCGGAATACTGCACCGATCACGCATTGCTGGCCATGTCCTTGGCTCGCCGAAACAATGGTACACTTCCGTGTCGGCTGAGCTGGTATTTCTACCTCGGTTACTGACGAGGTCCACTAGGATGCTATGAATGCTGCAAGAGGCGTATTAAATGCGACAAAGCGGAGCCAGAATGTCTCAAATGTGCGAAAAAGGGCCTCAGTTGCTCTGGTCAGGGTCTTCGTTGTCGGCTCAGCAATCATATGGAAACTGCTAAACCCAGCAGAGATGGCCTCCAATTGTCTTCGAATTCGGGGTCTAAAAACCTTGCAGCCTCTGTTCGTAAGGAGTATAGATGGGTCGATCCTGGGGTGAAAGGGTCACATCTACCTCGTTCTCGCCGGCCTGCAACTGGCAAACCGCCTCCTTTGCGTTTGAGTGCAGGGGAAGATTTAGGCACTGATTGTTCGGTGAATGTGATCCTTCCTAACCAACAACCACCTCTACAACCAGCACTGAACGAATCCATCAACCCCCAAGCACGCCTCCTATTCCACCACTGTAAGTTCTCCCGGTCCCACATGTACCAGACTCTCACACTGCTTAGTCTCCGAATGCATCGCCCCAATCATGGTCGTTCTCGACATCATGAGCAACGGCTACAAAGACATCATAGTCCCGCTTGCCCGCCAGGACGAATGCCTAGGACGCGCTGTTGCAGTCGTGGCAGCCTTCCACCTGGCTCAACGGGCGCCAGAAATGCGACAGGCCGCTGAAGCAGGTCATCAAGCCATCATTGAGAAATTGCGGCGCGATGCGGTGCAACTTCGGCTAGGGCAGGTCTTCAATCCCTTCACGCTGGCTACCATCTTGGTGTTGCTTGTTGGGGAAACCATCACGGGAGCCAGCAACTATGGGTATCTACTTGAAATGCTAGCCTGCTTGACGCAGTCTCCTGAGACGATTCAGGCATTACCTCCAGCGCTGAGAGACTTCTTTTGGCAGCAGGTGAAGATGTATGTGATGCCCCTCTGGCATGACTGTTAGTCGTTGCTGATTCGCCTAGGTTCCAACTGTTTGGTTTGCCTCTGGCAAACGAGATGAAAGGTCTTGAAATCCTCAAAGGGTCGCCGGACAACTACCTTGAATTCATGTCGTACCCAGACCTCACCCCAGCATCCGAGCACTACACCAACGTCAAGTTAATCAGAGCCGCCACCTTGGCCGCCGGCGCTATCTACCGGCGACGGGTCGAATCCTCGATTACGCAATACGAATCCATCCATCTTGTGGAGCAACTGCGACAGAAGGTCCTTGGGCTAGACAATGTCAAAGGCACCCACGCTCTGGTATGGACGTACTTTATTGGGGCCGCAGAAAGCGTTCTTCCAGACCACCGGGAGTTCTTTGCCGGCCGGTTGAATGCCCTGTATGAGTACACTCGCTTTGGAAGTATCCCCGCGGCCCTTGAGGCTCTGAAGACGGTCTGGGCTGAGCAGGCTGTGCGGAGGTGGACTGACATTGTGATCCGTGATACTCCAATATTAGTCATGTAAGAGCGTTGCTAGTGGACACAAAGTGAAAACGTGTCGTGACCTTGCATCGCTTGGAAAACAGATTCGTGGATACCTGGCCTATGACGATTCGGATGACCGTGGTAAACATTATGGTTGAGGTTGCTGGGGAATACTAGAGAGAAAGGAACCACGGCCCTGGCTCCTGAATTCAGAAATCTACATATCATATTACAGTTCAAGCGTCGGACTACAGCTAGAAAAGCCAGGTCCTAGGCAAGCGTGGAAGCACCAGGCTCGCAAGATGCTTAAATCGTGGAAAGAAACTGTGTTTATTAAACTTGTGATAGTAGCAACCGTGCCTACAGCCAAGCGCGATACATTTGAGATGTCGCTTTTCTACCTCTTTGAGTTAGCAAAGCTTGAATTTTGATGATGTAAAGATCCCTGAATGCAGAAGCCAGAGCGTTGAGATGTCCTACCTCGAAAAGATAAAGGAGCATATTCTTAGCCAAGCTCAGCGAAGACTGCTGTAGACCAACGATGATCCAATGCCGCAACTGTGTCAAGTTCGAGAATGGGAAGTGTCCACTGATGAGGTACTTTGAATGGAGTCCTTGGTGTTATGTACCATGCGCACATAATGAAGGGAGGGCGGGAGTAGGTCTCCAAGCTGGGTCGAGCACAGGTGACACAATCTTTTGTTCTTCGGTCTGAGTGGCGTAGTCCTTCGATACTGCTTTGGGGGACTCGTTACAGTAGCCGGTGAGGGCGATGTATGTGGTTGGTCATCACAGCGCTACACCTGACCGATGTTCCAGGGCTCCGTGTAGTGTAGTGGCTGAGTGACACAGTTGATGATGCTTTAAGAGCACAGCCAGATTCACGTCTCATTCTCATCTGAGAGCCCAGAAAGCACCTTGGACTGAAACCAAGGTAGATAGACATCCCTGATCCAGCCCGCAAGCTCACGAAGTCCCGCCACAATCTGGTACGAATCAAGAATGCTTTGCGTCGTGCCGAACTGACGCTCCGTCCACAGCACCGTCTTTCTGTCTTCGAGTGTCGAACAGACAAACAGCCAACGATGGCCTTGCACAATCACGCCAGGAATAAACCCTAGCTCAGCCAGTGCTTCATCCGCCAGGCGTCTTCTTGATACTTCCTCCGCAGCCGACATGGGCTGCCCGGTCAGCCCAACGATAGAGCGCAGGAATTTCCACTGCGCTGCATGCCACACGCCCATTTGCAACTGGGCCGCATCTAGCTCCTTACCCGGGCGCTTAGTCTCGATGCTTAAGGCGATGGGGGATAGTTGTAATGGCGCAAAATTGGTGTGGTTAACGGTAAGCGTCGGTGTTTGGCGGCCGAGCGCTTGGAGTGCGTTAGTATTGCTGAGGTCGTCGAGATAGAGGCAGAAGTCGACCATCTTGGCGGGAGAAGAGTAGGGTAAATATTTGCTGTGTGGGCGGGCGGTGGTGCTAATGCTTGGTCAGTGTTTGTAATCCACCCAAGGCAACAAATGTGGCTCACCAGCTTGTAAAATTCAGCGGACCGCCTTCGGAGGATCCAGGTCGTCTGAATACAGCCTGCAGTAGGCGATGGTGTACTTCCATATTCCAGGCCGCCTCCTCGTGATTTTTATCATGGCACTGGCAAGCCAGTTCACAGACCAAAGCCATTTCACCAGGGGCAGGAATGTATCCGGGGAGCACATCCGGCGTATTCTCCTCCTTGAACGCATACCTCCAAATGCGCATGTTTTGATCCTTGACCCATGTGCTCTCGAGAATTGTGGCCTTGTGGGTGTGGGGGAGAATGTCCAGCCCGTTTCCGATTTCCCGAATCGCGGCGAGCAGATCGGTTGCAGCGGAAGGCGCGGTGTCGATCTTGAGCTGACGACACTCGAGGCCCCCATCATCTAGACGCAAGCTCATCATCTGCTTTTTGGGGGACGACGACCGCGACAGTACATCGCTGTTCTCTGATGGAGCCAGCGAGCTAGCTGTTGAACTGGCTGCGGACGATATCGCGTCACCATGAGTTGGTCTTAGGGTGCGATTCGGATCGCCTGTTCTCCGTCGTTAGGGCGTGTTCTGCTCCATATCTGTCGAGGCGCGAAGCGAGACGGGGGGGTTGGTTCTTGGACACCTTTTCGCTTGGTGTGCAGGACTTTGAGGTGTGATCTTGGGGAGTCGTGCGGACAGGGACTGGGTGGAGTGTCGTGCAGAATGTCAGGCAAGGTATCCAGCCAGAAAGAGACGCGCTGGAAGTCGAGCATCGTGGGCTTGATGATCTTCAATGAGGCGGCATGGTGAAGTAGGAGAACTGACGGTGATTGTTGATGTGGGGAAACTATTCGGTTGGGAGGTTGCTATTAGTGCCTCAGGTACCAACCTCTCCCTTATCTTATCCGATACAGTGCAGACCGATGCGTTTTCGCACCAAATCTTTGTGAACTATCAAAGCTCATTATTACATAAGGGCCAACTGAGGAATTAAACGTCCTCTTCAGTATAACTAGTTTCTATATAGAGGCGGGAGTAGCAAAATCAGGTCCCGAACTAACGTTTGAAATTCTTGAGAGCTGTAGAGTGTAGTAGTATGCTACGGGACAACGTGACAGGGAGATAAGAAGAAACGCGAAAAGAAGTGCGAGGCAAAAGCCCAGCGAATGACCGTTTGTGCCACAGTATTCCACTTCTTCTAAAGCAACCATGTCTTTGCCGGTTATCTGTGGAACGAATAAAAAGGTGTCACGACTGCAGTCAGCCTGCACACACCTCAGCACTGCCGATGGGAGTAGAGGGTGGCGTGCATATGCACCTCGGGTTACGCAGCTCCCGACCTGAGATCTAAGCCCATTGACACATGATATTCACAGCTGGGCCTTGCGGGACTACATTCGGGAAGAACGCCGAGAACGACGAGCCCCAAGTAAGGACTCCTTGGGAATTTGCATCTCAGGAAGACCCATGGGCACTAATTGTGTTGTCATCAGGTAGAGTGCATCTCAGACTGACACAAAACAAAGCTCAAATTTAATCAAATTTGAATGACGGGATATAAGGCCCGAATCTCCGATACTTGATAGACTTGATGCGACGTGCGACGGATTCAAGATGGGATTACGGGTCCAGTAACCACTTGCATGCATGCAGTCAACGGAGGGTTGAAAGTGGGGTGGCGGTATGTCATGTATAAGTACTTGGTCAATTGCTACAAACGTCTTTCGAATTGAAGTGTCCTGATTAACTATGTACAAGCAAGAAGTAGATACCCACAGCACCTGACCCAAAAATGGCAGGTAATCATTTGAGAACGAGACTATCGGCTGCTGATGCACTTTCTCATGCCTTTGGCAGCACACTCTGGCTCTCACCGGTCCACAGGGGTTCGCATATAGGATCGATCTACAGTCAGTTCTCAGAAGCTAGCAAATCTCTCATATTGTGTGGGTAACGCCAGAGATTGATACGGTGGTAGCGAAGAGAGTACGCAAGTTGTGAGGGTGGGGGATAATTGACCAGTAGATGATGTGCCGTGCCACATCGAGGAGGCAAGGTGAGGAGAACGCATATGATAATGTGATTGATCTACGCTTGGCCTACTGAGTCCAGCCGAGCAATACGAGGCACTGCTTGGCGGGTGGCCTCAGCGCTTATTTTTCGGTTTCCTTTCTTTGCCATTGGTTTGTTACACTATGGTGCGTGCCAATACTGTTCCAAGCAACCCTCAAGACCTAGAATACTACGACTTAATCTATCTGCATGTTTGACTACATTAGGTATGATGAGGAAAGTCCTGAGCTACTCCTATAGGTAAGATGTCTACCCGAGGTGTCTGGCTGCGCCATGATCATCACTCTGTAGTCCACATCGAGAATTGAATAGAGACTCGTGATAGTAGCAATCGCGTCCTGGGGCCAACCGCGACCCAGAAGAATAGAGAGTGGAGAAAAGGGATTCTGCTTGGCAAACAGGGTAATAATAGTGCAGCACTTTGTTTCCTAAATATTGTATCTGATACTAACTGTAAATGGATATTCTTTATCCTTCGTGGTGAGTGTTGGCTTCCTTAAATAGACTCGCAATCTTCCCCCTTCCCCTACTTTATAAAAGATACTTAATGGCAGTATCGAAGGCCTGAAGAGCTGAATACAGACAATCTGTTCCAAATTTCTGTCACACAAATACGAGCCTCAGCATGTTGCAGGCTATCTTTGCCCTGATAGGGATTGTCCTGTATCTTCTCTACCTTCGGAAGAAGGCTCACCCTACTCTTCCGCCTGGGCCAAAACCACTCCCTATCATTGGCAACATCACAGACCTACCCTCAGGGGGAACGCCAGAATACCAGCATTGGCTCAAATTTAAGGATGCTTACGGTCCCATCAGTCGTGTGTCTATCCTTGGACAGCCGCTTGTCATCATTCACGACCGTCATGCAGCACATGACTTGTTGGTAGGAACCTCATCGAAAACCTCAGGGAGACCATATCTGCACTTTGCCGCCAAGTTATGTGGTTACGGGACGCTCTTGAGCTTTCAACAATACGACGCAGAGTTTCGGCAGCAGCGCAAGTTGGTGCACCAGCAGCTAGGTACGAAGACAGCGGTGGCGCGATTCCGAGATGTCCAAGATGTGGAATCACGTCGGTTTCTCTTCCGAGTCCTAGAAGACCCCAAGAACTTGGTGGACCACATCAAGACGTAAGAACCCCCCCCCTTCACAATATCATCGGTGGACCGGAAAAGACTCGTTCATTTAGCAAAGTCCTTTGACTAATTCAATCAATGCAGTGAGGCGAGCGCTATCATTCTACGAATAACATACGGCTACTCTATCGAACCGCGCAAAGCCGATCCCTTAGCCCGCTTGATTGAGCGCATGATGCAAGGCGCCTCTCTTGCATTTGTCCCTCTTTCCTGGCCAGTCGACATTCTACCAATACTCGAGTACTTCCCAGAATGCCTCCCGGGCATGTCATTCAAAAAGATCGCTCGGGAATGGAACGGGATAACACGCAAGGTCATCGAGACTCCCTACAACTTCGTTCGGCAACAAATGGCAAAGGGCACTCATCGACTCTCATACGTCTCTTCGCTCATCGAACAGCACGATGATAGTAGCGAAAAAGGCAGATTGAACGAAGGTAGTGAGAACGCCATCAAGAACACAGCCGCAATCATGTACGCTGGAGGGAGCGACACCACAGTGTCATCCATCAACAGTCTCATTTTAGCCATGGTGCTCTTCCCGGCCGTTCAGAAGAAGGCACAGCAAGAGATCGACACTGTCGTTGGGACCAATAGGCTTCCCCAGTTTGGAGATCGCGATAGCCTGCCGTATGTCAATGCTCTGGTGAAAGAAACAATCCGATGGTTTCCTGTTGCGCCAATGGGTGCAGTTCATCAAGCTGATGAGGACGTTGATTATGGAGGATTTCACATCTCCAAGGGAACACAAATACTACCGGCGATATGGTGGTTCCTTCACGATCCACAGACCTATCCAGACCCGTCTTCCTTCAACCCAGATAGGTTCCTAGAACCTCGAAATGAGCCGGACCCTGCAAACGAAGCATTCGGATACGGCCGGAGGATTTGTCCCGGGCGGTTCTTGGCGGACGAGAGTCTTTTCATCACCATATCACGCCTCTTAGCTGCGTTTGATATAAGGAAGGCTGTCGATAAGCAAGGTAATGAGATTGATCCTCAGATAGAGGTCACACCCGGCTTGATTAGCCATCTCCTCGACTTTCCCCACAGCATCAAGCCGAGGAATGCCAATTACGCAAGTCTGATTAGATCTATCGAGGTAGAGCACCCATGGGAGAAAAGTGATGCTGATATGCTGGAGGGAGATTTTGCTACAGTATGAGGGAACGTGAAAGAGGGGGACAGTTTGAGAACTGAAGATTGTAACAAGGGACATGGAACCTATTGGGTGATGATTGAGCCGCTGAGCCATGCTTCAACAGCTAGCTTACACTTGAACAGGAGAGTCTTAACACTCTAGTACCTAGGCATAGGAATAAGCTGAAATGTCAATTTTTAATTCTCATGATCTTTGATTCCTTTAGCCTTACTTGCATCGCGGTCGGCTCTAGGGCGCGGTTGCTACTAACACGAGTTCAAAAAAACGCAGGTTTTCTTCCAGAATTTAAAGATTTCAAAACCCCAATGCTTCTACGGCCTCAGGCCTTAGCTTTTGATCTGCCATTCAAGAAAAACAGCACTAATATTTTAGCCTTGATAAATCTTTAGAGTCTTCGTTCAAGCCGACAGAGACATATTCAAGGCACATTACTCTCGATCTGATTCTTGCCTCTATGGCATCACTAAGATTTGATAGTCGTGGCACATCGCGATCAATTGATGCAGCTTAGTAGACAAAACTTATCTAGGCACAATAGACTAGCCCTCAAAATGTTGAATTTGAAAGTCTGTTAAAGAGCTAGAAGAAGATGCCAACTGAAAGGTATGGAACAAGCACACGTAACACAAGCTGGACCAGTTCCACAGCGACGGTGACGAGCGGGTGCTGACGTCCAGAATGCCATCATCATATGAAATAATAACTGGTGGGGTGTGTGCTGGCACTGTCATCAAGTCCTCACTAATTGATCTGGAAGGCCTGCAACTCCTCTGGAACGTCTTTGGGGCTCGTCGCCTTGAGACCAAGCTCGACGCTAGATACAAAGTTCAATATCAGCAAAAGGAAAAAGAAATTTCTACATTAAAGACAAGGCTAAACTCACATGCCATCGTAGTCATCATCGCTGAGGTCGGTCAGATCGTACTCAGTGCCATCAGCGAGAACAAGAGCATTCGGCCTTTGGCACTTGGACTTGGGCTCAGCCCGCTTCCGGCCCACAAAGTTGTAGCCGGCGCCGGTGTATCGGAAGCCGTTGGAGCGGTTGCAAATCCAGTCGTTGCCGTTGTTGCCAGAAATCGTCTGCAGCCTGTTGCAGCGGCCATTGTCATAGCCCCTACCTTGGAGGTTCCAGCCGCTGTTGACGCCGCGAACAGCGATGGATTGGTAAGGGCTGTTGCTAGCGTCGGTGCCACAGCAGGTGTTGGGATTTATGTTGTTGCAGCGGAGGGAGCTATCGCCGCAATTGTTATTGGTATGTAGGTATAGGTCAACGGCCGAGGCTGCAGCGACGAGGTGGGCGAGGGTGGCGAGGAACTTCATGTTGGGAACACTTGTTGGGGTTGGTTCAAAGTTGATGGCGATGCGAATGATGAACTGGATAATTCAAGATGGCGGATGTCGTTATTTATACACCTCGGTGCTGTCGGTCTCGCCGCTTCACCGGTCTCCCTTTGAGTGTCGTAAGACTACACCTGTGTACCAGTCCCCACACCAGTGGCGGTACAAAGGATGACCTAAGATCCTAGTATAATTAAGTTAAGCTAATGTACATTGATGTAGATTAGTACATCTGTCGCTCATTAATTTGAGCTGGCTGGAATGTACTATTCATTCACTGCTCTCTGGTTGGATCGAAGTGTAGCCTTACGACACTCAAAGGGATAGGCGCCTATTCATCCCGAGAACATCAAGCATGGGTTTCTTTTTCATGGCACTGCATGTGATAGAAATATCACTGCACCTTGTGTCCAATCCGACCCGCGACAAGTTAGAAGAGTCTCGTAAGATGCATGCAGCATTCGGTGTCTTATGCAGGTAAGATAGCCTCGTGTTCAGACGTTACATCCGGACTGCTCTTGATGATCTCATCCCACACCAGGTAGTCAATGCGGGGTAAGTTTTATGGAACACAAAGTGTGAACCATATCCCAGAGCCTCCTATTGTACAAGTTACCGTTCTCGAAGTCACATATCGCGAGCAAAGATGACTATATATGGAGGGTAAGTATTGAGAGGCGGAAAGTGGTACGAAAGAAATGTTTAATGGCTGAAGTGGAACTTCATTGTATGACTCGTTGCCGGTGAAAATGCCACTCGAGGGAATGATAGTCTGTTCCTCTTGCTACACTAGGTACTCTGCATGCGCCGGCATTGAGCTGAAGCGGGCCGGGCCGACATATCCAGTCATTCGCTTGCGCCGCGTTTAGCGCAGGTAGATCAGGCCTGCTGGTGCTTGGCTGCCTACCAGCTGGGAGTCAGCTTGCAAGGTTCCGTACAACGAGGACTGCGGTATTATTCACAGCATGTCTTAATACGGAAAGAATTAACGAGGTGATTCTCTTAGGTTACTGCCGCCGATCCGTAAGCACCTTGGCACCGCAACAAGGCCGTAGCTGATCATGCAGATTGACGATTGCAGTGATAATAACCTTAATAATAAACAGCTCACTTGTGCGGGGAATGCGGGCAGGGCGTACCAGTCGCCCTATGGGAATCAAGCTGTTAAGACGTGGCTGCCTCGCCGGTCCATATGATGCTCGGTTTCAACCTTGACCAGCCGCATTGCTAGCTAGCGGCCTGGGTCTCCTATCAAAGTTTCTCAACCTCCTTGGCGCTCGTGTCTCTTAGTCTGAGTACTTTTTGATGCTTATGGAGGCCGTCTCGAAGTGCCGCCAAGCCTTGTTGTGGCGACCTTGGCTTGCGGGGCATTGTGCCAGACCAACCACACTCTTCAGGCTGTCGACATGGACCAGGCTCCAGAGCTATTTCCGCCTCCTGATAACTTACCAGAACGGAGTCTAGGCCTGTTCCGGGTATCCCGGGAAGTTGATGATTCGGGCTGGCGTACGCTTGGCATCATCAGGCCGGGCAGTTCCGTGTCCACCTGGCGGATTACCTTTTCCTGTTGTCCCATCTTCGAGAGCAGCCGGAAGATGGGTGCCCAGAAACTCGGGTTGTATCTCCTTGGCTGCCACCGAGTGCTTCAAGGCCATCGCGTGGTCACCATTGATATACTCGTAGCGCACCATGTCGTACAGCAGCTTTCCATGCTGCGTTATTTGGCGGAGATATTTCGGTCCCACAGCCAGGGTCAGTGCCACTTCGGCATGTAGCAACAAGGCAGGAATATCTCCCAGTGCTGAGATGTCTAGGAAAGTGTTGGCAACAAGAGCGCAAACTACCCGGGCCCGATGCCGCAGTTAGTAGCTCGCAGCAAGCCACGTCCTCGTCGCTAGCTACACTGGCCTTTGCATATCGAACGACACGCCGCCAATGATGACCAAAGAGAAATAGAGCAGTAGTGCAACATCTTTTTCCAAATAGTGACCTATTGGCCTCGTACTTGGGATGTTCTCTTTGAAGAGAAAATCGGGTATGTCGTCGTTGTACAGGAGATCCATTCATTGCAACGATTAGCTTGGATGAATTGTGAAAGTGCTTGCCACCGTGTTGAAAAACAGCGTACAGAAAAGCTTTTGTTTTAACTTTCCTGATCCTGGGTTTTCTTCAAATCTAACATATAGACTTTTCAGAACCCCCTAAACCTTCCGCCTATCTTATCAAGGAGCCTGATTTCCTCCTTTCTAGTTATACTTCCTTAGTCTTCTATAATAGCTTTAACAGTGCCCTTATCTAGGCCTTATTACTATAGGTTGCTTCTATATCTTAGTTATTAGCTTAAGTAGTCTTAGCCTAGCTAATAGCTCTTACTAGCTACTAGAGCCTATTTTACTACTATTTATAGTTAGTCTCTATAGCTTAGTATTAGGACTAGATTTAGAAGGCTTTATAGCCTAAGAGAGCTAGGCTATTAGTATTATAATAGCTTAGAAAGGCTAATTAAGCTTTAATCTTAGCTAAATTAATAAGAGTTAAGAGATTAAAAAGCTCTCTAATAAGAGCTTCTTATTTTTAAAGTAGGAAAAAAGAGATATCTTTTAGCTATATATATTTACTACTAGTATAAGCCCTAGTAATAGAGCCTTTACTAATAATTATTTAGTTAAAAGTAAATATATTATATAAGATTTAGAAATATAAGATTAAATAAAGAGAAAGAAATTAGAGCTTTAGCTCTAGAGCTAGAGAAATTATATACTTTAAATTTCTAGTTTTTCTATCTCTAAAAGCTAAAAAAGCTAAATACTAAGTTTCTAATATTTTAAGTTAAAAAAGCTAAATATTAAATAGCTATAAAAGTATTAAATTATTAGAATACTTAAATTATAAAAGAAAAAGTATTTTCTTAAAGTTATAATAATATTAAAAGGCTTATATACTACTTAGATA